>OZ008370.1:85519658-85729393 GCA_963931995.1 Phaonia tiefii | reverse complement strand
AATTGAATTGAATTGAATTGAATTGAATTGAATTGAATTGAATTGAATTGAATTGAATTGAATTGAATTGAATTGATTGAATTGAATTGAATTGAATTGAATTGAATTGAATTGAATTGAATTGAATTGAATTGAATTGAATTGAATTGAATTGAATTGAATTGAATTGAATTGAATTGAATTGAATTGAATTGAATTGAATTGAATTGAATTGAATTGAATTGAATTGAATTGAATTGAATTGAATTGAATTGAATTGATTGATTGAAATTGAATTGAATTGAATTGAATTGAATTGAATTGAATTGAATTGAGTCTAGCATTTTTTTTGAGATCAATTGATCGGATTCCATCCGCTCCTGCACTTTTTCTGGGATTAAGGTTTGCCAATATATTGAAAATTTCCTGCTCCGTTGCTTGAGTCATAAACATCGAGTTCGGTGTGCTTGTATATGTCTCGGGTAATGTAATTGTTGTACAATTGTGCAGTATGTTTTGTACATTGGAATTGAATTTTAACGCAAAATTAGAAGCTATTTCTTTGACTGTTTCGTTAGAGAAGTTTTTCTTTATTGTCCTGTCAATGTTCTCTGTTTTATTTCCTATGATTCTGCCAATTATTTGCCATGTAACCCGTATGTTTTTTCTATTTTTGACGAATTCCCGAAAATTATAAGCATTTCTTGCAAAAATAATCTTTTTATTTAAACTATTGTTAAATTTTTTGTATACGTTTTCGTTGTGTTTGTTATTTTTATTTTTTACCCATTTTTTGTAAAGTTTATCACGTATTTCACAGCATTTAAGTAGTTCTTCATTCAACCAAGGGTAATCATTTCGCTTTTTTATCCTGATTTGATTTTGTTTTGATTTAGCATAAATTTCTTCAAAAACTTTACATACATTATTAAACAATTCGTTAGCATTTTCTGAACGATTTATTATCTCTTCCCAGTTTGTGTTATTTACTAATTGGCTTACTTTTTTATTATCAATATATTCGGTTTCGTCACACTGTGCTGAGTTTTTTGTGTTATTCTTTGTGCTGTCTTTGTTTTGTACACACCCAAAAACAGTGAAGTGATCCGATATTGTTGTTGTGATTACTACCGCACTTGCTTGTGTTTTTGTCTCATTACAACGAGCGAAGAAATGGTCAATACACGTGTTTGTGTTATTGTTTACGTCTTCTCTCGTCGTTGCAGTCACCATGCATTGCAGGCCGTTTGATGCTAGCATCTCCAAATAAGTTGTTGTTGTTGCTGTATTGGTTTTGTGTAAATCTATGTTCATGTCACCTACCAGTATTATGTTTTGTTTACTTGCTATTTTACTGAGTTCTTGTTCTAACTCGAAAATAAATGTATTTATGTTCTGATTTGGTGGGCGATAAACTGGTATGACTGCAATACTTCTGTTGTTTATTTTAATATCTATTTTTGTTATTTCCAGAGATGTTTTGGTAATTTGAATATGCTCATATAGTATGTCTTCTTGTATGTAAATTGCAATTCCTCCTCCTCTGCCTTCTCTGTTTAGAAAAATTGCATTGAATCCCACAATTTGGTAAAGTTGGTTTTCTTCGTTTTGAATGTTAGTTTCAGTAAGAATTATAAGCCGTGTTTTATTTATTATTGGGTATATTTGCGATAATAGAACGAATTGAATTGAATTGAATTGAATTGAATTGAATTGAATTGAATTGAATTAAATTGAATTGAATTGAATTGAATTGAATTGAATTGAATTGAATTGAATTGAATTGAATTGAATTGAATTGAATTGAATTGAATTGAATTGAATTGAATTGAATTGAATTGAATTGAATTGAATTGAATTGAATTGAATTGAATTGAATTGAATTGAATTGAATTGAATTGAATTGAATTGAATTGAATTGAATTGAATTGAATTGAATTGAATTGAATTGAATTGAATTGAATTGAATTGAATTGAATTGAATTGAATTGAATTGAATTGAATTGAGCTGAAATGAATTGAATTTAATTTAATTTAATTTAATTGAATTGAATTGAATTGAATTGAATTGAATTGAATTGAATTGAATTGACTTGAATTGAATTGAATTGAATTTAATTGAATTGAATTGAATTGAATTGAATTGAATTGAATTGAATTGAATTGAATTGAATTGAATTGAATTGAATTGAATTGAATTGAATTGAATTGAATTGAATTGAATTGAATTGAATTGAATTGAATTGAATTGAATTGAATTGAATTGAATTGAATTGAATTGAATTGAATTGAATTGAATTGAATTGAATTGAATTGAATTGAATTGAATTGAATTGAATTGAATTGAATTGAATTGAATTGAATTGAATTGAATTGAATTGAATTGAATTGAATTGAATTGAATTGAATTGAATTGAATTGAATTGAATTGAATTGAATTGAATTGAGCTGAAATGAATTGAATTTAATTTAATTTAATTGAATTGAATTGAATTGAATTGAATTGAATTGAATTGAATTGAATTGAATTGACCTGAATTGAATTGAATTTAATTGAATTGAATTGAATTGAATTGAATTGAATTGAATTGAATTGAATTGAATTGAATTGAATTGAATTGAATTGAATTGAATTGAATTGAATTGAATTGAATTGAATTGAATTGAATTGAATTGAATTGAATTGAACTGAATTGAATTGAATTGAATTGAATTGAACTGAATAGAATTTTTAAGGCTATAAGATATCAGTTTTCTCCGGTTAATGAAAAAAATGTAAATGCCGCGGGTGGTATTCGAACTCGCATTCGCTGGACGATCGTTTCGATGTTTGTGAAACATCATCTTCAGCAGCGTCTGGCCCGTTAAGCCACTGCGGTGTGTATTTACACAAGTCACTAACTGAAGACATTTATCGATTGTGCGCAGAGTGATTGGTTCGCTACTTACACATTGCTTTCCAACTTACACACACTGATGCAGAAGTTTTGAACGTTCTAGTTATAGAACGAACTATTCTAATTGTAGTTGTCTCGTTCTGTTTTGGTTTGGCCCTACCATATGTTTCAAATTCAGTTGTCTTAGATCCTCGTTATGTTTAAAGTTGTAATTTCCTTTAAGGCTATAAGAGATCAGTTTTCTCCGGTTAGTGAAAAAAATGTAAATGCCGCGGGTGGGATTCGAACTCACATTTGATTAACGGGGGTGTTCTTTAAGGGAAAGTTCAAAATTATTAAAATCTGGGAAATGCTGCTACATTTTCAGAATAATATGACTTATTTTACTGGCAAACAAAACCAGACAAAAAAGTTTTATTTTGTGTTGAATTTGTATTAGTTTTTTTACAAAAATTTTAACATACTGTTTTCCAGACGAAACAGAAAAATCGAAAAATAGCCGAAATTTTTTTGTGAATACGAAAACCGATTTTCCGAAAAAGTGAAATCCGAAAATGCCAATTTTTTCAACACTAGTCATACCGGACGCTGTTGAATCCTCTTAGAGAGAAGTATGCTCCCAAATATATCGATGACGTATGAACCATGAGCTGCTTAAATTATTTCACGTCGACGAAGTTATGTGAATCATAATAACGTGCTTACGCCTGGTTAGCCCATGTCAGTAGACTAGAACAGAATAAACCAGTGCGAAAGGTAGGAAATTCCAGGTGGAAAAATGTGTGCGAGGGTGCAAAGAGAGGCAGGTTGAAGAAACTCATTCTCCTCTTTTTGTAAGGCCCCGTATGGGTTGTTCGAGGCCACCTAAGTAAGTAAGCAAATATAAAGCGCAGAATACAAATACATTTTTGTTAAAGAAGTCGCTCCGAGAAATACGTTGGAAGTGATTCGACAAAGTTTCGATATTTTTTATGGATACCTATAATTTTGTTACCTTAAATGTATCAAACTCTTCAAATAACTCGAATCTTTGTTTAATTTTTATTGAAACTAAATTGGATTCGCTATTCTAAATTTATTAATTTTCTAAAGACACTTTAATATGATGCCAATATTTTACTCTCATCATAAGCTTATTATTATAAACTTTGCAAGCCATAGCCCATATTTCTATATAGATATTAAATTTGTATTTATACAAAACACATGTATGTCGTCGATTTGTATTTATGTAAAAGCAATCAAAATGCAAATTAACTAACTTATGAAAAAAGTTTAATTAATTCAATCAAACCGAAATGAGCCAAACCATCATCCACAAGCAACATCTCGCATTACTTCAAAATAGCACCGCATGGCTTTAAAGGGCAGTGAAAGTTTTGCATTTTTTCCTCCTTCATCCCGTTATTTTATTTCAGACAAAAATTGTTAAGCAAAAATGCATTGAAAGTATTTTTTTGTTCATTTTATATCTTCAGTCTTTAGTGGTGATGGTGGGTATTATCACTGGTTTGTGGTTTAAATACAACCGGGCAAAAAACCATAAGCATCTTTAGCTGGTAGCCGTAATATTTGGCAGCGGCAAAGGTAACGCCATCAAACGAATAAAATACAATATATAACATCAATTTAAATATATGGAAGAAAAAAGTTAAATTCGAGACAATAAAAAACATAAAACCTACAAAATCTTTAAACCATTGTCATATTCGCTACTGAAACGAAGTGCGAACAGCCAAAATGTGAAAATCATCAATATAATACCAACCTACCAAAGAGACAGCTACAAGGCGTAATGCAAGAGTTGTACTGCCGTAGTATCCCAGCAAAACTCTGAGGGCACAAATTAAAAGTAGTATTTTTTTTACGATTGTTAGCTAGCGTTTCTATATACCATATAAATATGAATTAATTTTCTCAAATATAATTTAAATTATCTACTATCAATTGGATTGTTCTCTAGATTATCATTGAATTTTCTATTCTCAGCCTTTGGTCTTCTCTTCTCAATATCTTTTAAGAAATTTTTGAAATCAGTTTGGAATACTCAATACCAATTTGTATTTTTTCAATAACAATCTCAATTTTAAACAGGGCTGTGGAGTCGAGCCAAAATTGGACGACTCCGACTCCTTCGTTTGTAAAAACCACGACTCTGACTCCTGCGTTTGTAAAAACCACAACTCCGACTCCTGCGTTTGTAAAAACCACAACTCCGACTCCTGCGTTTGTAAAAACTGCGACTCCGACTCCTGCGTTTGTAAAAACCACGACTCCGACTCCTGCGTTTGTAAAAACCACAACTCCGACTCCTGCGTTTGTAAAAACCACCACTCCGACTCCTGCGTTTGTAAAAACCACGACTCCGACTCCTGCGTTTGTAAAAACCACAACTCCGACTCCTGCGTTTGTAAAAACTGCGACTCCGACTCCTGCGTTTGTAAAAACAACGACTCCGACTTCTGCGTTTGTAAAAACCACGACTCCGACTCCTGCGTTTGTAAAACCCACGACTCCGACTCCTGCCTTTGTAAAAACCACGACTCCGACTGCTGCGTTTGTAAAAACCACGACTCCGACTCCTGCGTTTGTAAAGACCACGACCCCGACTCCTGCGTTTGTAAAAACCACGACTCCGACTCCTGCGTTTGTAAAAACCACAACTCCGACTCCTGCGTTTGTAAAAACCACGACTCCGACTCCTGCATTTGTAAAAACCACGACTCCGACTCCTGCGTTTGTAAAAACCACTACTCCGACTGCTGTGTTTGTAAAAACCACGACTCCGACTCCTGCGTTTGTAAAAACCACAACTCCGACTCCTGCGTTTGTAAAAACTACGACTCAGATTACTGCGATTGTGAAAACCACGACCCCGACTCCGAATCCAATTCCTGCCTTAGGAAAATACACGACTGCGCTCTGACTCCGAATCCACCATTTTGAGAATACACGTCTCCACTACAGCTCCGGCTCCAATATTCAATAAAAACAAATACATTTTTCAAAATATAAAATAATATTCAAAAAAAAGTGCTCTTAAAACCGTAATTTTTTGGAAACCGGTTTTCTGTTTGTTCGAAAAATCAAGTTTTCAAGATACCGGTGTTCGGTTTATAATTCTGCCAAAAACGTGTGGAACCGGTTTTTTTTGCTTTAAATTAAATTACACATGTAGCACTTACAATACATATGGTTAGCGATCATTTCATATATTTATTAAAGCTTGAAACTCAAAATTTCAAAACACTATTTAAATATAACAAGTACATTTTACTTTTACATAACACAATTATGTCATATTCCAATTTGTTATGCGTGTTTAACATAAAATTTTAAAGTTTTGATAAAATTTGCATTAAACTGATTTAAATTCGAAAACCATATTCAAATTTGAAAGAGATTTTCATGTATGAAAATCTTATTAAGTTTAAATCATTGGTTTATAAAATTAATTTAATTTTTAAAATAAAACATTCTTCAATACATTGTAGTTATTTCTTATTCAAGTCATAAAATCATTTTGAAATATGATTTAAAAAATTGTGAGGAAATGTCATTTAGAACTTGTTGGAACATAGAATAGTAATCATTTTTCTTAAAGAAAAAAGAAAAACTGTTAATGGAATGCAAAGAGAGCAGAGTGTGAGTGTAAATTGTCATGGTGGAGGGTATATAAGCTTCGGTCCGGCCGAACTGAACACCGTTTCTACTTGTTTTTGTATACACCGGGCAATACTGAACATCAAATGACTCGCTTTGTTTGGCCATAGCAACATCAACGAAACAACCAAACGCACAACATCACACATACTTTGTACGAAGTAGCTGACTTATACGTGAGTCACATAACCACATGTTTGCCATATCAACAGCAACGAAACAGCCAAACACACAACATCACACATACTTTGTACGAAGTAGCTGACGTATTAGTGTGTCACCATAACGTCGACTACCATAACGTCGGCTTGCAAATGAAATTTTGCGTGGCTATGCTTTATATCTCCGTTCAACACAGCAACAGCCACATGTTCATACATACATTATTATGTTAATACATACGCACACAATTTCGTTTGCCTCACCCCTGCCACACCACTCTTTCATTGCTCTCTTGCTCGCTCATTTTTGTTTAACACGTCATTATTCTCTTTCGCAGTCGCAGAAAATCTGGTTTTAGCAGCAGCATAAAATCGGGTTTTAGCAGCAGCATAAAATCTGGTTTTAGCAGCAGTGTTGACTTTGATAGATTTAGTCCCTATACGCCGCTATAGATGTTAACACATCAAAAGAAAAGTTGTGAAATTGATCATTATGGTGGATGTTTGGAATATAGCTATTTCAATGCCCTCCCAGGCATATCATCAGCTCCCTTCTCCACAAGCATTTAAGTAGGTATACCATCACACATTATAGGGATAAACAAATCTCAAGTAAGCGAGAATTGTCAAAACTCCTACTTGTGCGGAAACATCCACAACAATACTTTGCCATAACCATCAATAGTCACAACATTTCTTTCCTATGCATGCTTTCATCGAAAGCCATTGCATAGATGTTGTTGTTTCAAAAAAGAAACAACGATTGTCATGAGATTGGCGTTTAGAGTGTACCGTCTTCAAATTTATATAACTTTTCTTTTTTAATATTTCTACTAAAATGTGCTTTTTCATAGAAACCGGACAATTATTAAGAACATAACAAATAAAAGATCGAATAATATAAACTCAAACGGATTATTATAATTTTTGTAAGGAAATGAACACAAATTAAGTAAAACTCGGTTAACCGACGTCAAATAACCGCTTTAGGTTTTGTTCGAAAATTACGATTTTTTTTTAAACCGGCACACGGTTAAGAGCAAAAACCGGTTAACCGGTTTTTCGGTTTCGGTTTTGATCATCATTCTTTCTTTCTTGACTGGGGGTGGGTTCAATCCCTGCTTTGACCACCTTAAAGTTTCTGCGACGGCGGCCACCTCGCTTAGACACTATCGAATATATAGCCATGAAAAAGCTTCTCATAAATACCGTTCGGAACCTGTTCTAAAAGAGTGCGGCCCAATCAGTGTGATTCGCTTAATGGGGTGTAATGGGAACCCGTTTTATTTTTGTATAAGGTCTCATCGGTCGTTTTATGTGAAATATTATAGGCAAGTGTTGAAAACCTGATAGACCAGGGAAGTACAAGACTGATCAAATATTGACGCTACGCCAAATCCTGGAAAAGACAAATTGACAGATACCATATTTTTATCGATTAGAAAACTGCTTTCGAAAAATATTCGGGGAAAATTGTACGAAGCTATATCTGAACTTGGGATATCGGCAAAATCGATTCGTCTCTGCAGAATGAGGCTGACCTACACCAACGAGGTGAATATCATACTGCTGGACTATCCCGATAAGAGCTCGGCGACAGTATTTAGAAGATGTTGATTTTAGAAATACTGATTCCAACGACTTGGTTACCACATAAGCTAAAATTTTCGCACCCGCGTTTTCGAGAGTGATCTGTAAGGCTCCATAGAATTGGAGACAAGAGTAGCATTATGTCCCTGGACATTATGACAGGACTGAAACTGCCATACAATCCATGGACATTACGACATTTTCAAAAGTAGTGCTATGGCCATGGACACAGTGGCATCGATTTCATGGACATTGTACGACACCTGTTGTGGCGCCATAAAGTCCATCGACATTATTTTCCTGGACTTTATGGCATGCCACCGAAACAATACCCCTACTTGAGATGTGCCTCAGATAACATACCACGTAAAGGTCGGGGTGCCCAATTAAGCCGTGACACGTCTGCTGGTGAGCATTTGGTAAACAAGACCCATAAGTTCCAGGTTCACCTTACTGGCCGATAGCGTCAATTCTTTCGCAATTAGGTGCGACATTATTGAACGCACGCTCAATATCAAGAAAGGCTCCTTAGCAGCCAACGATTTCCCTATGTATCCTGCCAGTTCATTCAGTGCTGCATCTGTAGATTTGCCCTTGCAGTATGCATGCTGTGCATCAGATAAAAATCCTTCATCAATACTCACCCGCAAGTTTACGTTTATCAGCCGTTCCTAAAGCATTTAGGAGAACAATGGGAAGCATTTCCTACTTTGGTAATATTATAATAATATTAATACGAGGGTTGAATTTTATGTTTCGGGATTTGGCAACCCTAGTGTTGCAATCTGGCAACTGACAGCTCTATCGTAAAGTTGGACATTTTTGAGGTTATGCGTACTGAGAACGTTTTGACATACGAGCGCAATTTGTGTTGTTTCCAGTAACTTAAAAGATTCATCTCGGCCCAAAAATGGAATTAAATCGTGAACATTTCCGTGCGATTATTTTTTACAACTTTCGACGTGGATTAACTCAGCAACAGTGCATGGATGAATTTAATTCAATTTTTGGCGATGAAGAACCGTCAAGGACCAGTGTTTATCGATGGTGTGGTGAATTCAATCGTGGCCGTAGTTCACTCCATGTCAATTTCGTGAAGGTCGTCCAAAATCAGCTGTTGTTCCGAAAACCTATCGCGAGATTGAGACAACCTTAGGCATTAGTGGGACCAGCATACACTCAATATTGGATAAACATTTGACTGTCAAAAGAATTTGTTCGCGTTGGATCCCACACAAAAAGCTCGTGTCGATTGATCGAAAGAAGTGCTCCAAAAATACGATCGCGGTGCTTCGAAACACGTCTACGACATCGTCACAGGTGACGAATGCTGGATTTACGCGTAGGAGCCCGAAAGTAGACAGCAGTCAACTGTATGGGTGTTTCAAGATGAGCCAAATCCAACTAAAGTTGTTCGCGCCCGAAGCACTTCCAAGCAAATGGTCGCCTGTTTTTTCGGATAAAACGGACATGCCACAACCCTACCACTAGAACAACGTAGAACAGTGAATTCTGAGTGGTAAACAACCATTTGTTTCCAAGAAATGAGGAAAACCAACCGCCGAAGACGGATCACTCTTCACTACGACAATGCGAGCTCTTACACATCGGCTGAAACCACTGCGTTTTTGAGCACCCAAAACATCGATTTGATGGGTCATGCTGACTTGGCACCGAATGACTTCTTTTTATTCCCGTACGTAAAAAACAAACTGAGAGGTCAACGTTATTCGACACCTGAAGAAGCGGTTGCTGCATTCAGAATGCATGTTGTGGAGATACCTCAATCAGAGTGTCGAAAATTGGTTCAAACGCATGCAAAAGTGTTTAAATATTCATGGGGAATATTTTGAAAAACATTATTATAGGCGTAATGTATTATAGGGTATTATAGGCGTAATGTATATCCTTATCAGCCAGGGGATCAATAGATCGATCACAGCCTGAGGAAGTTGCCGATGATCCATTTAAGCCTGAATATAGTAACAATTTCAATAGCAACTTCTGATCTGATCTACTACCAGCAATGGTCTCCTCGTTCAGCGAGCTGCTAGTGAAATAAGTTTCCATAAGGTCCCCTTTTGTGCAGACAAAAAAAGAAAAATCTTCTGACTAAGCCGAGTTTGTTGAGCAGGAAATGCACGAAGAACCCAACGAAGACCTCGAAATTGAGCGACTTGAAGATGACGTAATCAATTATACTACACCTACCAAATACGAGATCAGCACCTCAATTTCTGCCTTAAGGATTGTGGCAAAGAACTAATGATATGGCTGCATAAGCTTTTAATGAAGATGAGGTTAGACAAGTGCATGCTTCACGATTGGATCCCCAATTCCAGTGTATTGGATCCCCACTCCCAGTGTATCTTAAAAAAAAACCGATCCAAGTGTATGTACCAACCATGGTGGCGAGACGTACCCCCGTGTTCATAACGAAAAGTTAGTCAGTAGATGTACGCTCCGCATAACAAGTGTCTAACCGTATTGTTTTTAGGCCTAGTCACTCGTTAGTCAAGATCAGATTCATAAAACTTTCCTATCTACTGTTTGACTGCAAGATCAACATGTCTGTTTTAGCCAAATGCAACCCTGATTGTCATGACTGCCGTGAGTAAAAAGACAGCTGTTAGTCAACAATTAACATGCATTCGTTCGCTTCGCAGCAACTTGTTGGGCAAAGTTTATCTGAAGGATTGTGAATTAAAAATCGTTAATCAGATGATACCCGATGGTTGACTTTTCGTTATGAAGATGGGGGTTATAAACTCCATTACATTCAAAGTTAATTGTTGTTAATCTGATGGGATCTTATTACCGAAGGAAAAATCTGATTCGCCTTTACAGAAGGGAACTGAATCTTTAGAAAAAATTGGTAAAAGTCAGAACTTTTTGATACCAGGTGAGAAATCAGACAAGGTGCTTGGCAATAGTAAGACCTCTTTAACATCTTAATGGTGACAGTAATGACAAAAGCTGCAGTGAACACAATTAAAACCAACAGCAGCAAGAGCCACAAGCTGCTCACGATGATATAGGTATCATTGGTGAAGACTGGCAGTTATCTCAAGAATCAGGAAGGAATCAAAGACGGTTAATTTGACAGTGAATAAAATATGGAGGCCTTGAGTTCTATACTTTAACTTGGTAGCCGTTTTTTGTTGCTGATGGAAGCCATCACCGGTTTCTCAAACTGGATGAGAAACTCCCAATCAAAACAAGTTTAACGTAATTCCAATAATTGTGATTTCTATTCACATATTTTTCTATTCGCTTTTCTTAATATCAATTTGTATTTTCTTAACCAGTATTGCTATTTTATCATTTCGAATTTGAGTTGGTGAAATTACTGAATCTTTTCCCCAACTACTTATTATGCTGGGTAGAAGTTACCCCGGACTACGGTTGTTTTTTTCTTCTCTCTCTGCAAACAAAAAATACAGCATTCGTTGGAGATGAAACAGGGCGAGAAGTAAACATTCCTATGCTGAGAAATTTTGCCAGTACTAACAGAAACAGCCGTTGCACTGTAACGTGTAGCAATACTTGTATCAACTGCAAACACCAGCAGCAACTACGGCATTCAAACACTGGCATACATCACTAGCCGGGAAATGAGGAAAATGTCAGGCAAGTTTAACGATTTCACTGTCAAAAGAATTTACACTTTGTTGAATCTGTTGATAGGAAAACCAAACGGACAGCAAAAGCAACTGCTGCAATAACAAAAATAAAACGAAACACCTAAAAAGGAAAGAATAACACAATTTGTGCATAGAACACAAAGCAAAACTACAAGTAGGGGTGAGGTTTCATTGGCAAATAATTTGTCATCTATTATCTATTAGGGCGGCTGAATTAGATTTGAACACCTATTCGTAGGCGTGCTGATATTTGTCAAGAGCAGTGTTTGAAAACTGCAAGCGTAACAGAAAAATCCCTAAACAGTATGCTGTAGCTGTGCGCTAAAGTCATTATTTTTCTGAATGCATTTTTAGATTTACTGTAGCGATCCCGGAAATGCGATGGGCAGGAAATGGTTGCACCAGAAAGAAAAACTTCGATATTTACTACAGCTGCCATGAGCGTAAGCACGCGTTTGAGTGTGGATTTATAGTAGGCAAGAGACTGCGACACCTAGTTTCAAGGTTCAACCCAGTGAGTGACCGTATAGCCACAATTCGCATCAAAGCGAAATATTTCAAAGAAACATTTTATGAGCGCCTGGAGGAAGTATATGAACGCTGCCCTGACCACGACATTAAGATTATTCTAGGCGATTTTAATGCCAAATTAGGAAAGGAAAGTGTCTTTCGACCAACCATCGGTAATCACAGTCTACATGATACCACCTCCGATAATGGAATAAGACTGGTAGACTTCGCCGCTGCAAAGAACATGGTAGTTAGTAGCACACGATTCCAGCAAAATGACATTCATAAGGCGACCTGAATATCTCCTGATCAACGGACGAAGATCCAGATTGATCACTTGGTAATGGATGTACGTATGATTCGAGGTGCCAACATAGACTCGGATCATTACCTGGTGGCTGCGAAAGTTCGCACGAGATTGAGCAGGGCGAAAAACGTACGAAGCCAAACACAGGAAAATCTGGATATTGACAAGCTACAAACACCGGAGATATCAATGTCCTATCGACAGAAACTCTCTCTACTGCTAGAGCAGAATACCCCCCCACCCCCTTCAGAGGACCAAGATGCGCAGAGGAAGCACATCTCCCATTCTTTGGAAGCCGCTGCAAGGACTGAACTTGGCTATCAATAACCGCAGAAGGATAAGCCATGGTACGACGAAGAATGTCGCATTACAACTGATGAAAAAAACGCTGCATGTATGGCAACGAAACAGTCAGTTACAACACGTGCTGCGAGTGAGCGGTACAAGAAGCTGAGAAGGGAGAAAGACCAACTATTAAGGCGAAGAAAATAGAAGTGGGAGCAGAGAGAGTGAAAGAACCGAAATGTGCAGGATGAATGGTGAACCCCGAAAGTTTTGCCAGAGCGCAAGGACATCGAATAACGGGTCTAATAACGTGCTGCCCTCCTGCAGGGACGAGAATGGGAATCTGGTGACTGAGAAGCAGTGTGTGCTCAAAATGTCAGCACAACTCCACTCAGACTCTTCCACTGAAGATCTGGAGGTACTGATAGTGGAAGATAGTATAGATTGTACCCACCCCCACAACCAAGACGAGATTAGAACGGCGATCTCCCGCCTGAAGAATAATAAAGCCGCTGGTGCGGATGGCCTACCCGCTGAACTTTTTAACGCAGGTGGCGAAGGACTGATAGCCCACATGCATCAACCGATATGCGGTATATGACTGGGGGAATCTATGCCCGACGATTGGAGTCTCAGTGTATTATGTATATATACGGTTTCCCATTACATCTCATGAAGGAATCGGGGTGAGCTTCTCACAACCAGTGAGTTGTGCGCTTTCTAGTTTTATACTCACTGATTGGGACCTACAGTTTTACACCGGTTCCGAACGGTATTTTTGAGAAGCATTTTCATGGCTAAATAGTGTCGCCGTCACTATGCGAGGTGACCGCCGTCGAAAGAAATTTTAAGGTGGTCAGAGCAGGGATCGAACCCAGGGTCGTGTATTATGTTCTGTATTCAAAAAGGGTGATACGTGTGTCTGTTCCAACTATCGCGATATCAGTCTCTTTCCTATCGCGTATAAGACATCGTCGGGCGTACTATGTGAAAGACTAAAGCCAATAATTGAAAACCTGATGTGGTTTTAGACCAGGCAAGTCCACAACTGACCAAATATTCACGCTACGCCAAATCCTGGAAAAGACCCACGAAAAGCAAATCGATACATATCACCTTTTTTTCGATTACAAAGCTGCTTCCGATAGCCCCATACGGAGAAAACTGTACCAAGCTATGTCTGAACTTGGTATTCCGGCAAAACTGATTCGCCTCTGTCGAATGACGCTGACCAACACCAAATCAGCAGTGAAAGTGGGGAAAGACCTCACTGAACCATTCTGTTACAAGCGAGGACTTTGACAAGGCAACACACTTTCGTGCAATCTCTTCAACATCTTAATGGAGATAATAATGAGAAAGGCCGCAGTAAATACGAACAAGACCATTAACATGAAACGCCATATGTTGCTGGCGTATGCTGACGACGTAGACATCAAGAATCTAAAAGGAATCAGCGAAGGTGGGTCTTGCTGTTAATGAGGGCAAGACAAAATTGATGGTGTCAACGACTAGAGAAACCTCTCGACTTGGTCCGCACGTGAACGTTGACAACCGCTTTAATTTTGAAGTGGTAGATGAATTTGTCTACCTTGGATACGCCGTGAACAAGGACAACAACGTCAGCCTGGAGATAGATAGGAGAATTGTGCTTGCAAATTGATGTTATTTTGGGCTCAGCAAGCAGTTTAGGAACAAAGCCCTCTCTTGACGGGCAAAAGTCCAGCTATATCAGACTCTCATTTTACCTGTCTTGACATATGGCTCCGAAACTTGGGTCATATCGCAAGCGGATGAGAAACACCTGGGAGTTATCGAGAGACAATCTCCGTAAAATATATGGTCCTGTTAGGGAAAACGGCGAGTACCAACGTCGCTGGAACGCAGAGCTATATAATCTCTATTCTGACGTGGACATAGCTAGACGAATCAAAGTGTGCCAATGGCGTTGGCTATGCCATGTTATCAGAATGGATGAAAATGAGCCAGCGCGAAAGATTTTTGATAACATACCCGATGGAAGCAGGAAAAGAGAACGACCAAGACTCCGCTGGAAAGACCAGGCAGAAGAATCCCTCCGTATCCTTGGTGTTACCAACCGGCGAGAAAATGCGAAGGATAGAGCCAGTTGCAAGAGTATGTTGAAATTTGTTTAATTTGTTTGTTAAATTAATATGTGTAAGACGTCTGACCTCATGAGGTTGTAATATAGTCAATAAAAGTTAAGTAGCGCACATTTCAACAACCGAAGTTGGTTGTCGCTTCGCTTTGAAGGTCTCCGCAGTAAAAAAGCAAAGCGATGTCAATATCAAAAAAGTGTTGCCATTTCTTTGATTCCACAACATATGATCCAAAAAATAACAAATTTCGGCAACATAAATAAATTTTCTTAAAAAAATCAAAATTTTCCAAAAAAGAGCATCATTACCTTAAAAAGTACATGTACTTAAAAAAGTATTTCTTTGTAAAAAAAATGCATATTCATGGCTTTTTCTTACCGAAAGTACTTCTTCTTAAAAATAGTACATTTTCTTAAAAAAAAACATTAGCTTTTAATAAAAGAAGTACCTCTCTCTAAAAAAATTACCTTTGAGGGAATTTATAATACATATTCTCACAAAAAGGACCTAAAAATATACTTTTTTTAAATACATTATATAAAAAAATATGTTCTTAAAAAAAGTTTAAAGATTCATTTAAGTTATCCTATTTTTCAACGGGCGCCGTAGGCGTGTTGGAACTAACTAGTATATAATATATAGCGAAGGGATCTTCGTTCCAACCGGGTGTTCTCTGACACCTCATGTGACTTTTTTTAATGAAAAACTTTGGATCTGCTTGTGACATTTGTTTATTTAATCTATTAGAGTTTATTCCATCTGGTTGAGAAAATGCTGTAGGCCAAGTGGTCGCAGCCGGAGTTGACGACTATACAGGCTCGTTTCGATCACTCTTGCCAGAACTTCGGGCATTCTTGGCTAATATTCTCCTTCAGGATTTCAGGAGTCTGAGGCTTCTTACCTGACTTGAAAAACCCCCATAAAAGAAGTCTGGAACGGTTAAATCGGGTGATCTGGCCGGCCAGTGCAAATCACCAAAACGAGAGATTAAGTGAACCAGATACCAGTGCTGGCTCGAGCAGCGTGCGCCGTTGCACCGTCCTGTTGGAACCAAATTTTCTACAATCCAAATTCATCCAATTGAAAAAGAAAAAAAGCGGTAATCATTCCATAATCAATACCAGTGGTGGCTTCAGCAGTGTGAGCCGTTGCACCGTTCTGTTGGAACCAAATATTCTCCAGTCCAAATTCATCCAATTGGAGAAGAAAAAATTCGGTACTCTAAGCTGAGTAGTGCGCGCCGTCCACAGTTGGCGTTCTCAAAAAAATTGGCCCAATGTCTCCTCCAAACGCTGTAATTTTTAGCGGGTGGAATGGTTCTTCGTGGCTGATACACGGAATTTTGGTGCCCCCGAAAGGGTTATTTTGTTTATTCACGTAACCGCTAAATGGAAATGAGCCTCATCGCTCATGATAATTTTCGATGAAAAATCGTCTAACTCTTTGTTGAGATTCATTTCTCATCATTTCTTGTTAAAATTATCGTAACCTTTTATAGATACAAAACAAAATTAAATCCATGTGTCATGCACACACACACGCGTCATAAGTAAAATATCATGTGTGTGGAAAACAACAATGAATATGATGCCCACACATATTTTATAACAAATTGCGCTTGTGTATGAAGCAGAATTAAACGAAGTTCAATTTGGTGTCTTTTAAAAAATTACGCAGCGCGACCCTTCTCCAACAAATGCTGACCAGCAATTGATTACAACTGCATTGAAAAATGTAAACAAAGCAAGAGCCGAACGCCCACGATCGAAACCACACGAAGAAACTTATAGTTACTACACGTGCGTCGACAGCACAGAAACAGCATTTTGCTGTGCATCACGGGTGTTATGGAAACTCAAAATTTGGGCATCACTGCGTTAGATTCTTAGCCCATAGAGTAATGTCATAAAGAGCTACCATTCTTCTCATCTGACATTTGATTTCACACTATTTGTGATGCGGCGGTACGACAGAGTTATTTGACGTAAATTGACTTATTCCATGTGGAACTACAAAAATTGTTTCCTTACATTTTTCATGTCGTTTTGATGGACTTTTGCGATATATTTTATTGTTAGTATATAATTTTAACGCGCAAAACGAAATACCGTTGGTGTTTTCGTGTTGGTTGGTTTGAACCGTTGCCCCTATCTGCTATTATTAAATAAGTACTTTCGAACATGCAACGTTCATATGCAACACACCACACTTCGTAAATTTACTGAGACAAATCGCTACTCTATACGTCATTACTCTATGGCTTAGGCAATGCCTGTGAATAGTGTATATGAGTGTTTAAACATATCGTCGCCTCAGAAATACACGTTATTTTTATTGCATAAGTGTTACTCCAATACTGAGGTGACGATATACTACATATACACTTTCGCTTTAAAGTCTTCGTTGATCAGGATTTATATTCCCATAACTTTGTTGATATCGGCATGAAAATTTAACCATTCGTCTTGTACAGTGAGTTATTACAAATGTGTGTCGACTGTTACAATGTTGGCGTTTGTAAGTGTACATACATATTGCTGGTTCCATCTTAGCGTGTTTGTTTGTGCCAATGTTTTAAGGAGGTTAGTATATTTTTGACATGAATTATTTCCTCGGTCAATCCATTTGGTGTACTTTTGTATATACTTTTTGTTTATGTGTTCACTTCTACTTATGTATCACTTTTTTTTAAGATTTGTCAACACATTTTGTATACTTGATTAAATTTGCCGTATAGGGTAGGCCATATACAGTTTGGAATTTAATTTTGCTTTAACAAATACTTACAGGCATCTTTTCAAAAATTATGATTATATTGGTAAGACCCATTATTCACATTTGTGAATGTAAGGGCAAAACGAAGGCGGAAAATTCGACCAAAACGTAAAAAACGGAACTAATAGATATGGTTCAGGACCCCCCTTGCATGCATCAGCCCATTAGCAAAATTTGGTTAGATGAATGTATGCCCGGTGATTGGAGTCTCAGTGTTCTATGTCCCATATTTAAAAATGGTGTCCCGAGTCTCTGTGCCAACTACCGTAGAATGAGCCGTTTATCCATAGCATATAAGGTTCTATCAAGCATAATGTGCGATAGACTAAAACCAATTATCGCTGACCTGATTGGACCATACGAGTGTGGCTTTAGGCCTGGAACATCGACAACCGACCAGATTTTCACGCTACGCCAAATCCTGGAGAAAACCCACGAAAAACAAATCGACACCTATCATCTGTTTGTCGATTATAAGGCAGCCATCGATAGCCCGATACGGGGGAAACTCTACAACGCAATGTCTGAGCTTGGTATTCCTGCAAAACTCATACGCCTTAGCAGGATGACCCTGACGAACACCCAATCTGCAGTGAAAGTTGGTAAGGATCTTACCGAACCTTGCCAAACTAAGCGACGCCTCAGACTAGGTGACACCCTATCATGCGATCTCTCTAACATCTTAATGGAGATCATTCTGAGAAAAGCTGCTGTCAACATAAATAAAATCATCAGCAGCAAAAGTCACATGCTGCTCGCGTATGCCGATAATATGGATATCTGCCGTGAACAAAACCACCAACGTCAGCCTTGAGATCAAGCGGAGAATTGTGCTTGCGAATAGATGTTATTTTCGGCTAAGTAAGCACTTTAGAGATAAAGTCCTCTCTCGAGTAACAAAAGTCCAGCTGTACCAGACTCTCATTCAACCTGTCTTGCTTTATGGCGCAGAATCCTGGGTCCTATCGCAAGCACACGAAATATCTGTAGGAGTCTTCGAGAGAAATATACTCCGAAAAATGTATGGCCCTATAGTGCACAACGGCGAGTATCGGCGACGCGTGACCCATGAGCTTGTAGGAGCTTTATCACGACATCGACATAGTTAAGCGGATGAAAATAACGCGATTGCGCTGGCTAGGCCATGTCAGTAGAATGGATGAAAATGAACCAGCACGAAGGGTTTTCGAAACCGAAGACGAAAAATAGGAAGACCAAGACTCCGCTGGAGGGATCAGGTTGACGAATCCCTGAGTGCACTTGGTATTGCCAACTGGAGAGATAAGGCAAAAGATCGGACTTGTTGACGAAATATGTTATCTTCTTTCGTCCCTGACTCCACGGGGTTGTTCGAGACCGGATAAGTAAGTAAGTTAGAACGTAACCGAAAATCATGCAACTAACCTCTGCTGAATTGGTTTACAGTACCTGATTCGATGTACCCAAATTTGCAGTACAGTATAGATTGTTTGGGCCTCTATCGCGTGAACGATAGTATCGATTTCGTATTTTAGGAAATCAATAGACTCGGGATTGTTTTCCTAACACTTGTCTTTCACGGCGCCCCAGAGATAATAGTCTAACGGGGCCAAACCGGAGCTGTGAGGCGGCTAATGGACTACCCAGATTTGGCTGATTATGCGATTTTCGAACACAGTGTGCAAAAGCTCGGTTGTAATGTTATCTGTGTGGCACGTACCGCTATTCTTTAAAAACCAAATCTTGTCCTTGTCATACTATTTAACTCTTGGGAAAAAAAATCAATGATGCCGCCATGGCAAAAACCGCACCAAACATTCACTCGTTATGGATGCAGCGGCTTCTCCTCGACGACGTGTGCATTTTCCGAGCCCTAAATGTGACAATGACGAGGTGAAAATGAGCTTTATCGGAATATACGATTTTTCAGTAAAACTGCCCAGCGATCTTCAGCCAGCTATTGGACTAATTGGGCTTTATAAGCCTGCAAACTGAGATTGGTATGGAAATTTCTGTGCAAAGAAGTGCGAGAAATGTTCAATTGACAATATTCTCCACCGAACGCTTCACGAGTTCTTTTGCCAAAAAAGAACCCGCATTCACAAATCTATCCACAAACTGCGCTGATGGCACTCTATTTCTATTGAATTTATTTAGTAGATTTCTAACAGTTTGAGACTCTGAAATTTGCAAAAAAGTTTTTAATATTTCCCAACCTTCTTCAAGCGTAAGCGACCCGTTTCGTAAATTTCTAACATTTACCTAATAATGTGTCACTTCATAAATATCAAACTGCCCATCTGCTTCGAAATTGCAGTAGGTTCAACTTCCAAATTCTACATGGGCCACCCTTTACTTTTGTGGTAACTTTTTGTAAAGGGTTTTTCAACAGAGACGCTACAAAAGTAAATCGATAGGGACAGCAAACGACGCCATATTTTTTCCCTCTCTTTTGACATTTGTCTTCAGTAAGGTTTGCCATTTCATCATGGAAAGATATACGAGCCAACAACGAGTCGATATTTTTAAAATTTACTACCGAAATTTGGAGTCAGTGGCCCCAACTCTAAGAGCGCTACGTCCAATTTATGGTCTTCAGCGATGAGGCTCATTTCTAGCTGAATGGCTTCGTCAATAAGCATAATATGCGTTATTGGTCAGACAGCAATCCACACGTAATCCATGAGTCATCAATTCACCCCGAAAATATTACGGTTTGGTGCGGTTTATGGGCTGGCGGCGTCATTGGGCCGTACTTCTTCCGTGATGATCAAGACCGGCACATTACTGTGAATGCGAATCGCTACCGTTCAATGATAACCGTATATTTTTGGCCCCAATTGGATAATATGGACTTGGAGGACATGTGGTTCCAACAGGACGGCGTCACAAGCCACACAGCGAATGCCACAATCAATTTATTGGAAACCAAGTTTGGTGAACGTGTTATCTCACGAAATGGCCCAGTCGATTGGCCGCCTCGGTCGTGCGATTTGACGCCTTTAGATTATTTCCAGTGGGGCCCGATACTTTCATGTACACTTTGTGCGTTTGTATAAATTTTGTAATCCTTTGTATGCACTTGTTGTACTTTTGTGAAACGCAGCGTATTACCTCCACTCTATATCTGTTAAGAAATTGCTGATGTAGATTTCGATACCCTCCACTTCAAAAAGGTCAGTCATAGTTCTACATACTTCGTAAAAATATTAATGAATCAAAACCACAGTGCCAGATTAAAAAATAAGGGACAAATGTTTTTCATTTGTCTTTTAGTTACAGAACTAACTCTAACACGATTGGAAGTAACAGCGGCGGACAGAGTTTGCTGGAAGGCCTTCAACTATTTCTTCTTGTTCCCAAAGTACACAAACATGGATGAGGATCCGTGTCGAATCCATAGCGAGCCCGTAAATGCATAAATAAGCGAACTACGAGTTAGGGATTTACGCCGATTGTTTCTGCTTCGACGGCGGCGTAGGCGACTGGGAAAAGCGGCGGCGGCTTGGTTGAATTAACTGGCGGCGGCCTGTCGTAATTATTAGGACATTATTATAATTGACCAGGCTGCCGCTGTGCAAAAAGTCAATACTTTGGAAATTTGACCTGCTGCTGTTATAGTTGGAATGTATGCTTTAACCTGTTAGGGAATGTGACTGCCTGTTGCTGTTGTAGCGTTGTGGAATTTCGCTTCTTGGATACTGTTACGCAAAATTCAAATTATCGCTTAACTCCATACGTTAATTCTTGGAAAGTTAAGCTAACTGTTGTAAGGACATATTCTGATTATGTTTGTTTGTAGTTTAGAGTTTGTTACCTGTTGTGCTTGCAACGTGTTGTAAATCAGGACAATGCCATTAACTGATCGATTATATGAAAAATTAAACAAAAAGTTATACGCCGCCGCGCAGATTTCTACGTAATCAGGCGGCGGCATGGCAAAAACCTCAATAAACGACGATGGCATGGCTCGGTGGTATGACACGTTTCGAACTCGCTACAAGTCCGTAAAAGCACAATAAAGCAAAACGGTTGTGTGGGATCAAATTTTAAATTACAAACATCTTGTGAGGAAACCAGGCTCGTATTTCGGGCATGGTGCAACAAAGATTTCGCGGCTTCGGTACAATGTTTTTAGTGCAATGAAGCTTTTTGTTTGATATCTTGATAACTAAGCGATCTATTAAAAAATTTGAAAATTTAAAAAAATCGTCAAAAGTTGAAAATATAATCCTTCTCTAATACATTTCATTTCAAAATCCCGAACTCGAAACAGATTTGAATATGAAGTCCATTCCGAGTTCGAGACAGATCTGTAAAAGTACTGAAAAAGCAATTCGCAATTTCGAGTCGAATTTCATACGCAAGCGGATTCGTTATGGATCCGTAACTGACACCGGCTTCGGATAAAATGTACGAAGCAGAAACTACTTATTTAATTCGAAACTGATATTTCGTAAGGCATATTGGGCTGTAGCATTATTACTTCATTTGGAACTATTACACTGAGAGAAAGCGCTGGGACACAGGTTTGAAATATATTCGCTTGCAAACTCAATTCTACTATTTATCCCCAGGCTGGCACTATCGTCTTTGCACACGGCGAACCCAAAGTAGATAAACTCATCTACCAATTCAAAATTAAATCGGTTGTCGACGTTCAAGTGCGGACCATGTCCGAGAGGTTGGTCCAGTCGTTAACACCATCAATTTGGTCCCTTGCTGACAATAACAGCGAGACCTATCTTCGCTGATTTTTTGTTTCGATTCTCAAAAATACTGCCGTAACCTCTCGCAAAGTTCGCTTAATTATGTGCATGTCCTCAGCATACGTCAGCAATACATGGCTTTTCGTGTTGTTGGTAGTGTTTGTATTTACTGCAGTTTTTCTCATTATTACCTTCAGTAAGATGTTGAAGAGATTGCACGAAAGTGTGACGCCTTGTCGCAGTCCTCGCTTGGTACAGAATGGTTCGGTGAGTTCTTTCCCACCTTCACTGCAGATTTTGCGTTGGTCAGCGTCATTCTACAGAGGCGGATCTGGTTTGCCCAAATCCCATGTTCAGATATAGCATCGTACTATTTTCCCCGAATGGGGCTATCGCAACCAGCTTTGTAGTCGACAAACATACGGTACGTATCGTATGTATGTAATATTAAAATGTTCTGGAGATTGAATAAATTTAAAAATTTTAAGTTTAAACAAGAGACCGACTAAAGCTCCCGCAAGGGAAATTGTGACATCCGCATAAACAATAAAAAATCACATTAGGTGTCAGGGGACACCCGGTTGGAACGAAGTTCCTTCGACTGTACTATTAGTTCCAACATGTCTAAGGTGCTCGTTGAAAAATACGATAATTTAAATGGATCTTTAAGAAAAGATACTTTTTTACAATGATACATTTTTTTAAGAATCTTTTTTATATAGAATGTAATTTTTTTTTAAATGTTAATTGTTAGATCCTTTTTGTAAGAATATGTATTACATTTTCCTGAAAAAGTCCTTTTTTAAAGAGAGGTTATTAAAAGCTTATATTCATGAGAGAGAGTGAAAGGACCGAAATGTGCAGGATGAATGGTGAATCCCGAAAGTTTTTCCAGAGTGTAAGAGGATCGGATGGCGGGCCTGATAATGGGCTGCCCTCCTGCAGGGACGGGAATGGTGATCTGGTGACTGAGAAGCAGTGTGTGCTCAAAATGTAGGGAGACCACTTTTCGGCACGACTCCACTCAGATTTTTCCACTGAAGATCAGGAGGTAATGATAGTGGAAGATAGTGTGGATTGTACGCACCCCCCCCCCCCCCACCAAGACGGGATTGGAACGGCGAACTCCCGCCTGGGGGATGATAGGGTCGCCGAACTTTTTGGGGCAGGTGGCGGGGGACTGATGGCCCACATGCATCAACTGATATGCGGTATATGGCAGGGGGAATCTATGCCCGACGATTGGAGTCTCAGTGTATTATGTCCTGTATTCGAAGTTGGTGATCCGTGTATCTGTTCAGACTGTCGCGGTAGCAGTCTTTTATCCATCGTGTATAAGGTCTTGTCGCGGGTATTATGTGAAGGACTAAAGCCAATTATTGGAGACCTGATTGGAACTTATCGGTGTGGTTTTGCACCGGGCAAGTCCACAACTGTCCAAATATTCACGCTACGCCAAATCCTGGAAAAGACCCACGAAATGCAAATCGATACACACCACCTTTTTGTCGATTTCAAAGCTGCTTTCTATAGCCCCATATGGGGAAAACAGTTCGAAGCTATGTATGAACTTGGTATTTTGATCCGCCTCTGTAGAATGACGCTGACCAACACCAAACCAGCAGTGAAAGTGGGGTAGACCTCACTGAACCATTCTATATCAAGCGAGGACTTAGACAAGGCGACACACTTTCGTGCAATCTCTTCAACATCTTAATGGAGATAATAATGAGAAAGGCTGCAGTAAATACGAACAAGACCATTAACACGAAAAGCCATATGTTGCTTGCGTATGCTGACGACATAGACATCATTGGGCGAAATTTGCGAGAGATTACTGCAGTATTTTCAAGAATCGAAAAGGAATCGGCGAAGGTCTGTCTTGCTGTTAATGAGAGCAAGACAAAATTGATGGTGTCAACGACTAGAGAAACCTCTCGACTTGGTCCGCATTTAAACGTTGACAACCGATTTAATTTTGAAGTGGTAGATGAATTTGTCTACCTTGGATCCGCCATGAGCGAGGACAACAACGTCAGCCTGGAGATAGATAGGAAAATTGTGCTTGCAAATAGATGTTATTTTGGGCTCAGCAAGCAGTTTAGGAACAAAGCCCTCTCTCGACGAACAAAAGTCCAGATATATCAGACTCTCGTTTTACCTGTCTTGACATATGGCTCCGAAACTTGGGTCGTATGCCAGCGGATGAAAAACACCTGGGAATTTTCGAGAGAAAAATTCTCCGTATAATATATGGTCCTGTTAGGGAAAACGGCGAGTACCGACGTCGCTGGAACGAAGAGCTATATAATCTCTATTCTGACGAGGACATAGCTAGACGAATCAAAGTGTGCCAATTGATGAAAATGACCCAGCGCGAAAGATTTTTGATAACGTACCCGATGGAAGCAGGAAAAGAGGACGACCAAGACTCCGCTGGAAAGACCAGGCAGAAGAATCCCTCCGTATCGTTGGTGTTACCAACTGGCGACAAAGGGCGAAGGATAGAGCCAGTTGGAAGAATATGTTGACATTTGTTTAATATGTTTGTTTAATTAATATGTGTACGACGTCTGAACTCATGAGGTTGTAATATAATCAATAAAAGTAAAGTAAAAGTAAATTAACACGTTTAAGATTTATTTTATTGAAATTTTCAGAATCAATAAAAAAAATTAGAAAAAAGTCAAATCGCCGAGATACAGAGCTTTCGGAAAAAATGGGAAAAAATTCACATAACCTCAATTTGCCCAGCCAGATGGCAGGTAACTTATGTTTTTTTTCTGTTGAAAGATAGCCATACGTCTTACCTTTCCAAAATGATCTAAACGAAGCCCAGAGGTCTTACCATTCCAAAGTTATGAAAATCCGACCACTGGCTCAGAAGTTAGCAACTTTACAGTACTACCCTCCGGCCACCAATCCGAAAATTTTGAACCCGCTGCCATTTCGCACCCTTGCAATTTCGGACATGGTCCTAGTGGACTTTTCTTCATGAAATGAGCCACGGAATACACTGGAGAAATTTGTCCGAAACTTCCTGAATCACCCTGTATATTAAGCGTAATGTTGATACGTCTCTTTTCCCATTACATACCATGAAGGGATAGGGGGTTATTCTCACAATCACTGAGCTGTGCGCTTTCCAGGTTTCACCCCACAGATCGGGACCTATAGTTGTACACCGGTTCCGAACGCCTTTTCCAGAAGCTTTTTCACGGCTTATTACTCGATAGTGTCGCCGTCACTAAGTAAGGTGGCCGCCGTCGAAAGAGTTGTAAGAGCAGGGATCGAACCCACGTTCTCTCGCACACCAGTCGCGCACACTAACCGTTGCGCCACCGACGGCCACTATTTTGTACTTACAATTTCTTTTGGCGAGCTCGGTGTTTTAGGCTCCTCTCACGTAATTTACGCCGATTTTCACATTGTGTACAGCTGGGAAATCTTTGTCAGTATCTTAGAAATATTAGCGGTAGATATAGCACGATTGGTGTGAATCGCTTAGGAATTATATGAGAAAGAACTGAAATTGAGATGGCCTGAAATAAAACCTCCTGGTGTTCAGTGTCGCTAGAAGTCTTTGAATTGCACTGGCCCCTAACTTTATTCCAACTGAAATATTTGCAAAGTGCAATTGAAGATATGAGTCCACATGTGTATGTTTGTGTTTATGTGTGGGTTTGCGGTTTGTTTTTGTGTGAGTGTTTGTTTGTTTTTTTTTTTTTTGTTGTGAAAAATTACGACGAACATTTGTATACAAACTATGATGGATGGTTAACATTTACGATGACTTCTACTACAATTAAGCCAAACATGAATGCATTTCACATACACCAACATATGTACGTGTTTGGTATCGTATCTCATCCACACATATTCGCCTTCTCTCTCTCTCTTTCTCTCTCTCTGTGTTACAAATGAATATGTTTTCAGGGATCCAGTCAGAGAGTCAGTGGTTGTAACTGAAGACTCTAAACTTTAGTAAAACGAAATGAAAAATGATTAGATATAACTCAAGACATTTGGGTTTGGTTTGGTTTAGCATTTGTGGTTGAATTTTATTGTTATTTTGAGAAAGTTTATCATTTATTGCTGTTTTTGCTTTGGCATTAAAATAAAATTCATAAAAACCAGAAAAGAAGTAGAAGCAACTTTACTCAAGTTGTGTATAAATTTTATTAAAAACTTTGCTTGGTAGTTTTATCATTTCTCGCATATGTACACATGTCTATATGTACATACATACATATGTCTGTGCTTACGTACGTACAATGTAGCATCAGTACACAAGTTTATTTAAATGGATGAACTCAATAATTGGAAAGGACTTGAGACGGAGAAAAAACAAAACAATAACCAAGTATTTGAATGCAACAATTAAGAAAAACTTTTAATTGATATCGAGAAAAAGATTTTTAACATTTGTATTTAAGTTAGTGATAAGTGCAATCCTCAGGAAGATAAGTGCAACAGAAATTCGTCATAGTGTATATTTTCGAATCCTTTTTTGAAGGATTTGAAATTAAATAAGTTTAATAATAAGACTACGGCAATATTGTTCAAGCTGTATGCAACAGATGGAGTAGACTGCGAACGAGTTGACAAAGTGTAGAGACTTCATTTCACTTTACCCTGTATTAGGGCGGTCCCAAAACTAGCCGACCTAACAAAGAACACACAAAAAAAGTAGGGAAAAATTTTCTTTATTTTTCAACATAATCACCTTTTAGCTCGATACACTTTTTCCAGCGATATTCAATAACTTCACTACCCTGTTTGTAGTAAGAACTGCCAAACTCCTTAAAATAACCATCAACCGCAGACTCCATCTCTTCATTGTTGGCAAATATGTTACCACCGAAACATTTTTTCAAGTTTGGAAATAGAAAGTATCCGAGGGAGCTAAATCTTACGAATAAGGTGCACGAGGAAGCAATTCGAACTTTAGTTCATTAATTTTGGTCATCGCAATAAGAAATGTGTCAACTGGACCATTGTCATGATGAAACAACACTTTCTTTTTCACCAAATGACTTATTTTTTCCACAATTTCATGACCCAAATGTTGCAATAAATTAGCATAATATTCGCCGTTGATGGTTGTATCTTTCTGAAGATAATCAATAAAAATTATCCCATGCGCATCCCAAAAAACAGACGCCACGACCTTGCCTGCAGATGGAACCGTCTTCGCCTTCTTGTTTAGACACGATTCTCCCATTTCAGTCCACTGCTTTCACTGTTCCTGTGTCTCAGCCGTGAAGTGGTGAATCCATGTCTCATCCATGTTTATAAATCGACGCAACAATTCGTTGCCATTGCGGTGAAACATCGCCAAACACTCTAGTGAAACATCTGCACGACCCTATTTTTGCTCTATTGAAAGCAAGCGCGGCACCCATTTTGCGCGCGGAGCTTTCTCATCTTCAAATCTTCGGTCATTATACGATGTAGAGCACATTTTTAAATGGCTATCATTTCAGCTGGCTCACGCACCTTCAGCCGACGATCGCCCAGTAACATTTGGTGGATTTTCTTAGCCGTATCTGGCGTGGACACCTCATTTGGTCGACCACTACAGTGTTCGTCTCGTAACCACCTCGTTTAAGCTATGCTACCCCATATTTTACAGTCGTAAACGACGGAGCAGACACCCCTAGACTAGTATCTAGTTCGTCTTTCATATTGCTTGGACTGAGACCTCTCAAATGGAAATATTGAATTAATCAAAGGTGCCCAATTTTTCCTATGTTTACAAATTCAACGAGATCGTTTACTTTTGATGGACCAAATAAAAATCCTAAACAACGTGGCGCCTTGAAGCTTAAAACATATGTTTCATGGGCTTGCCAGCTTTCACAAAAAAATATTTTTTTTTCAAACCTCTGTCACCATCTACACGTCAGATCGGCTAGTTTTGGGACAGCCTCTAAACACTTTTTTCGTGCCAAATTGTGTGCATTGGTAGTCACAATATACACTGGAAGAAAACGCGTTTCCTGCAAAGATAAAACAGGTTCGTTGGTACGTTTACACTGTTACTATGAAAAGTTTTTATTTTATTCATTCCTAAGGGTGTGAAGATAAATTTATTTTAAATTTATAAAATATGAAAATAAATATTTGGTACGAGGATGTTATGTGCTTCCATGGGGCTAATTTTTAATAAACAGTTAGTCCACTCATTTATATCAGGGCTGCCTAATATTAGCACTCGAAATCGTTATTTCTGTCAATGACATGGGTCGCTTCATAAAGTTGACTATATCTCCGATCTGAAATGGAATCAGCATATATTTGGGATGGAAATGTGATTGTCTCCCATGGGGTTACTTTCGAATATACAGGCAGTTCATTCACTTTTATCAGTAGTACCCAATATTACCACTGGAAGTCAATATTCCCATCAATGACATGGGCCACTTCATAGTATATTGGGCTATATCTCCGATCTGAAATGGAATCAGGATATATACATATATAGGATGCGATGGTTGTGTGCTTACACGGTCTCAGGCGGTTAGACATTAGACCTTTGTCATACGCGACCTAGGTTAAATTAGAAACCTACCTAGATCAGTTTTTTACAAGAAGAACAAATGAGGCGCCTAGTTGCAAAACCGGTCAAGTCCAAAACAATTAATTTCCGTGATATTTGATCAGTGTACATTTTGGATGATTTTCTGCCATCCTACAATGTTTGGAACTTAAAAAAAATGTATCTATTTAAATGTTCCATTATTTTGTTTATTTTCAGTATCTGGATATCAAAATCGGCCAAGTCCTGGCACTTGGTTTGAAAACTGGCCAAGTCCTGGCACTTGGTTTTAAAACTGGCCAAGTCCATAAGCTTGATTCCCAATACGTCAAATCACCTGTTTACATTGTAGATCTGCCGGTGCAAATTAGTTTCAGATGTCAAACCGAACAGCTGTTATGCATATGTATCACCTCCGCCGCCAAATAATGTGTCAGTATTGTTCTTTGTTCTTTACTCGAATTTTTTAAAACGATGGCACCACTCTCATTTCTTTATAAATGACTTGATTTGATTTTTGTTTTGTATCAAATTAATGTATTAATAATTTGGAACATAAAACTTAATTAGTACGAAACTTAAGTAAAAACTTGAAAATTATGATAAAAATTGGTTGAGTGCAAAATTAGCTAAGTCCAGCAACTTGGTATCAAAACTGGGCAAGTCCATTTTTCTTCAAGTATTAGTTTTGATTTATCTGTAGCAAAAGTCGCCAAGTCCATGTTCTGGGTATCAAAACTGGCCAAGTCCAAACTTGTTTTCTTCATAACACAGTCAAAATAAGACAAAAAAAAACAGCGGATTCAATGTGTTTCGAGTTGTCTTCTATAAGGCTATCGAGAGGGCTATTAGTTGGATTTATTTGACGAACAAAGATAGCACTACTCGTCTTTTGTTAATTTCGTAAAAGCGGGAAAATTGGACTTGGCCGGTTTTGCAACTAGGCGCCTCAAATATATAAGTTTCTATATAAAGCTAACTATATGCTATTTTCATCATAAATGGCTTCAAAAACGCCTATTGGCTTTCTTTTTCTGTAGAAAACATATTTTTGTGTGGCAAAAATCAGATTTCAGAAATATTTTATATAAGTGGTTTGTGTCTTCGATAAATAAATTTGTCGGATAAATTTATCTTCACACCCTTCATTATGGTGTTTTCCGAGATACAAACCGACAGATCTGAGCCGATAGCCGTCGCCGTTTTCATCGGCTTATACCGCATTGAAAGACTCGACGGCCAAACAACAAAGCTGCCGACAACAAATTTGATCTACGTTTAGAACACGATTTGCTACCATTTCAGCCAACCATGTTGGAAAAAAACAAATGATACTTTTTCGACTATTTGTGGCAGAAGAAGAGTTTAGCGTAGCACTATTTTAACCACCGCTGAAGCGGATGCAGAATGCTGAACAAAGTTTTCAGACCACTACACACGGGTCTCAACTCAAGTTTTTTTTTTGGCACAAATTCAAAAAAGGACTAAATCGTTTTCAAAAAAAAAGAATACAGTTTCTAAAAGCTAACACACTGTATGATGTAGAAATCATACACAGAAAGCATTTCTTGGAATATCATTTCAATGAAGCGTCATAAAAGTCATGCCTTTTTTCCACGAATTTCTCAATAATTTTCTCGTCCTTAAAGTATTTTAGCGGCCATGGAATAAATCGAATTTTAAAGCATTTTATGAAAAGTAATATTTCATTATCTTTTGTATTTGTTGTATTGCTTCCTAAGTAATAGTATAGTATTTGCTAATATTGTATTTTCTTGCTTAAATTTCATGGAGCAAATGTTATATTTGTGCACGTTTGTGCATGAATCTGTAACTGCAAGATTTCTGGCAAAGGGGGCCGCTAACATATCCTATATGTGCCGTTTGCGCATTTTTGCGTCCAAATCGACCAACGACCAAATCCAATACCTTAAAATTCGAATTATTTGACCTTTATGGACTTAGTTTCAACTTTTTGACTTAGATTAAAACCAATTCGGTTAATACACAGAAACAAATAGATCAAATATATTTGCAGCTCTTCATGTTTATATGAAAAATCGCCAATAAAACTAAATTGGACGTCAAAGTATGATAACAGAACAAATATAGGAAATTTCATGCACTTACATACATACATCTTCAACAGCACCGTCGGATATATGCAAAATTTTCGGAAATATATAACAATGTACACATGTGAATATTGTATTGGATGAATAAAATGAATTGAATTGAATCAGCTACCGCAGATAATACAAAATACACTACGCTAAGTATGATCCTTTCATACATTATTTTTAACACACGTACAAATATCGATCAAAATTTTCCGAGTGATTTTCGAGTCAACAAAGGTCATAAAATTTTTGTTTTTTAATTTAGACTTAATTAGACTTGTGTCTCCTGTGGCCATGAGAGTGGGCGTGGCCCCATCATTTCAAACAACTGTGAATTCCATATTTTTGGCATGCCTTACAAGACTCTATTTGCAAAATTTTGAATAGTAAAGGGTTATCCATTTTGCGGTTTCGAAAGTAAACGTAAATAAAAGACATATAAAATTATTTTTTCATTATATTTCTTTTTTATTATAAAGTTTGAACGTTGACATTATGTGTGAAACACTACATCATTTAAATTACCACCAAGCGAAGTGTAGCAATCATTGATTCTTTTGAGGTAATTTTCGACCACTTTTTGACACATGTTGTGCGGTACCTCAGCCATAACTTGACGAATGTTGGTTCTTAAGTGCTCAATAGTTAAAGGGTTATCTGCATAAACACGGTCTTTCGCGTAGCCCCACAAAAAAAGTCTAATGGTGTTAAATCGCATGATCTTGGTGGCCAGTTGATATCGCCACGACGAGAAATTACCCGGTCAGGAAATGTCTCTTGCAATAAAGCCATATTCGCTCGCGTTGTGTGGCATATGGCACCGTTTTGTTGAAACCACATATTCTCCAAGTCGTATTCTTCAATAAAAAATAAATAAATGGTTTCCCATTAGAGCCGGGTTTGAACCCAGGATCTCATGTACAAGAGTCGCGCACACTAACCATTACACCACCGACGGCCAATAGCAGGCAAAAAAAAAGTCGGTTATCATATGACCATAACGCACCGAATTGACGCTGACAGTCGTTCCATCGTCTTTTTCGAAGAAGTAAGGTCCAATCACACCTTCGGACCAAAGAGCGCACCAAACAGTGACTTTCTGGATGTAATGGCCTCTCTTCAATTACTTGAGGATTCTCAGAACCCCAAATACGACAATTTTGTTTATTAACACACCCACCGAGGGAGAAATGTGCTTCATCGTTGAAGAAAATTTTGATCGAAAAATCGCCGTCCACCGCCTGTTGTTCAAGCACCCATTCCACGTATCTACGACGTTGTGAATGGTCAGCTGGCTTCAGTTGTTGTGTGAGCTGGACTTTGTATGGATGTAGGTGTAGATCCAAATGCAAAATACGCCATAATGTGCCGTAAGACAGTCCTAATTCCTAAGAACGACGAGGAATCGACACATTCGGGTCTTTGACAACACTTTCACTTACAGCAGCGATATTTTCAGCGGAACGAGCGAAACGATGATGCACAGGCCTTATAATATCTGTAACCGCCCCAGTCTCTTCAAATTTCTTCACAATTTTGCCAATTGCTTGCGTAGTTGGACGATTATGTAAACCATAATCTCTTCTTAAAGCGCGATATGTGGCTGTGCCAGAATCACCATTTTTGTAGTAGGTTTTAATAATTTTTATGCGTTGTGTGATGGTTATACCCTTTTCACATTTACCGCGTTTCAGCTGAAACGCCGGCGTTTCGCTCTCTTTCGATGATTTCAGCGAAACACACTTTAATTGGCACTTATTTCCATACAAAGAAAAACGCAAACATTATGCTCTTTTTACTGTAGTTTGTTTGAAACCACAGTAAAAATGAGAGAGAGCACAGTGTTGTACTCCAATAGTAGTTAAAAAAAGGAGTAAAATGAAAAAATTTCCATTGCTGGTTCAAAGCAAATGTCAGAAAAATGAGGGAAAACAAATCTGTTTGTTTACATTTCTAGTTTGCTTTGTGGTGGTAAGTACTTATTGCAATGTGATTTGTGAATATAATCATTTATATTATTGAATGCATTCATTGCTTTATCATACAATGATATAAATTCTAATATTATAAAAATTACATTAATTTTTTGATATTATTTTATATTTCTTTATTCACAAATGTGCGTTTGTGTTGTTTACAGTCAATACAGAAAACACAAAACAGAAATGAGAAATGTCACATGAAACCACAGTAGTTAAAAAAAGTACAATGTGAACACCATGGTTTCGGAATGATCTCAAGAGAGCAAAACGCCGGCGTTCAGCTGAAACGCGGTAAATGTGAAAAGGCTATTAAGCGATCCATTTTCGACAATGTCAAACTTTAAACTGAAAAGAAAAATAATTGGTTTAACAACTTAGTTTGACAGATGTCGAATTCCAGCCCTATACTTTTGAAACCACGAAATAGATATCCCTTTATAATTAAAAGGAAGATTGATGAATTCAAAAATACATCATGGAATCGTTTACTGGCTATATTAGACAAAGGCTTTTTGGAATCTTTTTGGAACCTTACAAAAATTTTAAAGAAGAAGTCTAAAAACATTCCAATACTAAAAGACTATAACTCACGCTTTTCTACAACGGCAGAAAAGTGTGATTTATTAGCTCAAAACTTTTATAATATGCACTCATATTCTGCAAATATTAGAGACACAGCCACAGAGAACTTAGTGAGAGATATCATTTACTCGTATGAGTTCAATTCTACCACAGGTCCGAGTGATCATATTGTTATTACGTATGCTGAAATTGCTGGTATAATACATAAAAGTTCTCAGATCAACAAAGTCACCTGGAGCGGATGGCATAAATAACATTTTTGACAATTTTTGTGAACAGCATTTCCCCGATAAATTCAAGGATGCTAAAGTAATTGCAATTAAAAAACCTAATAAGCCCTCTGACTCTCCTACTTCATACCGCCCAATAAGTTTATTGTCATCAATTAGTAAAGTACATACTTGAAAAGGTTTATTAAGGGTAAACTCATTGACTATTTAGAAGGAAATAATATTTTACTGCCCCAACAGTTTGGATTTCGTAGGGAGCACAGTACCATACATCCGTTAGTCCGCATTAGGAATATCGTAAAGTCTAACTTCAACCTGCAAAGGTCCACTGGAATGGTATTACTTGACGTTAGAGCAGCTTTTGATACTGTATGGCATGACGGTTTAATCTATAAATTAATACATTTAAACTTTCCTTCGAATATAATAAGGATGATCCAAAGCTTTTTATCCTCTCGGTCGTTTAGGGTTCACATACGTTCTAAATATTCCGAGGTATTTCATATAAATGCTGGCTGCCCACAGGACTCGTGTTTACACCAATTCTTTATAATATATATACATGGCCGATATTCCAATCATGGACCATTGTATTATGTCCATTATCGCAGACGACGAGTATACAGAAATATTGTTAGAAATATACAGAAATATTGTTAGACCTACAGCGGGCCCTTAATAGCTTATTGGAGTTTTTTAGAAAATGGAAAATATCAATTAACTGTGATACAAGTCAAGCTATCTATTTCTCTAGGAAAAGAAAACAATGTTATATTCCTCAGAATACAATAAATGTTAACAATGCGGAAATCAAATGGGAAAAAAATGTTAACTGTTTAGGTGTAGTCCTAGATTTAAAACTAACATATAAGGAGCATTTATCATACACTGTAAATAAATCCAACTTGTATATATATAAAATTCTCGTGTCACAATGTTAGTTACCTTACTCCTCCGAAACGGCTGGACCGATATGTATGAAATTTTGTGTGCATATCGGCTAGGTCTGAGAATCGGCCGGCATCTATTTTTCATACCCCTAAATGTTAAGGGTAACCCAGGCCTTGCCACGCCCCCTTTTCAAAAATCGCACTGACGGCTTTTCTAATGTTGGGATTGTAATGAAAATTTCACAATGTGGTACTGATGATCTACTGATAGTCCTTGATTATACGTGGTAGTGATTGGATAAAGCAGCGTGGCACCGCCCCTTACCATTTGAAATTTAAAATGGCTATATCTCCTGAACTATCACAGGTATGAAGATGAGATTTTGTATATATATTGTTGATACATTCTGAATTACAGCATTCTGAATTATAGCAGTCATAATAATAGTTTGATCATCCTGAAAATTTCGCAGTATGTTACAGTGGGCCTACATATACGAACAGGCTATTTGGAAGCAAGTTGGGAAAAAGGGCCGAGGTGCTGCCCACACGCGTCAATATTTGACTATTACATATACCAAAAAGGAATTTGCATCATATCAGTAGTATATGTACTGAAGCTCACATTCCTACACTGTATCAACCAATTGCCCGTACACCAGGCAATTGTGAACCTATTTCAATGTATCTCAAAAAATATATGGCCGATTCGATTTAAATAATTTTTTTTAAAGTTCAGTGCTTCTAATACTGGGATGTACTAAAGTTGATACAAACCAAATCAAAAGTACCCAATATAGTTGATAACGGTAACGGCAAACGGTATCAAAAAGAGTGGTTTTTAACGTTAACTTAGATTAGCCTCACACCATTTAAAACAAATAAAACACAAATTTGATTTGTTGTTTTAACTAATTTCTTTTTTATTTAAATTCTAGTATTGTTTCACAGTATTTAATATTTTGTATTCCCCCCTTTGTTTAAAATAACGTCGTAAATTCGGGTTTTCATACAATCGTAGGGAGACTTTATGTAATTTAACGAAATTTCAGACCAGGCCGATTTTATTGCACCCATTAGCTCCTCCTTTGTAGAGAACTGTCTTCCCCCTTCATATACTTTAAGTGTTAGCCATCCAGAAACGTTTTCGATAATGTTCAGGTCCGGAGAATATGGTGGCCACGATAATATTTCAACGCCTTGATCCTGAATCCAGCTCTTTACTACACGAGCGGTATGGATGGGGGCGTTGTCGTGTTGGAAAATAAAAGGAAGGGGACCAAAAATGTCCACAAACTCCACAAACGCAGTTTGGAGTAAGTTTTTGTAATTCGTTCCCGTCATTCGCTCATTTACGAAAACTAAACTGGTTGCACCATAATACGTTATAGCGCCCCATACCATTACGCCACCCTCTCTGCTATGGTGGCGACTTAAAAATTGTTCCTCCTTCCTGATATCGTGGAAATAGTAATTTTACCCATCGGGTCCATCGATACAAAAACGTTTCTCGTCGGAAAAAATTACTCGTTTCCAATCGTTCGTTTGAACACCTTCTTGAACTATCCACGTCATATGGTCTTTTGCAAATTGCAATCTCTGCTGCTTATGTGCGGCTTTCAAAGGCGGTTTTTTTTGAAGTTTTCGACGCTTTAGGTACTCCGAGGATTTTATTATATTGTGAATCGTTGTTTTACTGACCGTGACTCCGGCAGCAGATCCAATTTTACTTAAACTCATAGCTGCATTCGAAGCCATTTGGAGAATTTTGGGTCTATCTCGAGGTGAAACCTTTTTGAATGTCTTGCCTTTGTACCGTGTTCCATATTCTGATGGATTTTTCAAATAGTTGTTTACAACTTTTGGGCTTCGACCAATTTTTCTAGCAATAGCGCGGTTAGAAAGCCCTTGATCGTGATACGCGTCAATTTTTGCGATTTCCGTGGAACTAAGCGACGGGTTTTTCCCATACTTTATTTTTTAACAAGAGCACTTTTGTCTGCCGCAATTAAACGTAATTTAATTCAAAGTCGCGTAACAATCAAAGAATAATTTAAAGTTCTGCCCTGAGGCTAATCTAAGTTAACACCGAAATAATCAAATTATTGCTGCTTCGTACGAAAACAATTATGAAAGTACCGTTCACTTTTAATGACCCACTTGGAATTTTTGTCAATATAACAACAGAGTACCCTCTTGCCAACGACATTAATACATATTTGCTACTTATTAAGCAAACACCAAAATTTTTACTTTTCTTTAAAATTTTATGTGAGGCTATCCTATGTTTACGGAGTGTATGTAAGACATCTGAACTCCTGTAGTTGTAAAATGGTCAACAAAATTAAAGAAGTGAAATATCAGTTGCACTAAAAACCATTTTCATTTCTTTTTTTATTCAGTCTAAGGATGACAACACATCCTTACAGACCTTCAAATTACCAAAAATTTTCATTAATAGATTTTATAGATAAATAAACGTATTTATATAACTTAATTCCCGTAATGACCTCAAAATAGGTTCATTCATTGAATAGTTGCTCCGGTGAAGTGGTAGCATTAAACATTTCAGTATATCGCAAACATCGAGTGGATATATTGAAACCAATCACCGAAAGAAGAGATGGGCAACTAATAATAAGGCCACAAATGAGCCTATACCAAGATAAATATAACAGAAATCCTTTTCCTGCGATTACCTAGTGAGTCCAGATGAATAAGTTTACACCCAGCTTCATAAGAAGGCATAGGTTTACTAAAGTGAAGAGAATAAAGATCAAATTTAAAAAAAATCAGAATTCTTTCAATTCTGTCAATATTATCGTTACGATAAGGATTCCACACAATAGCAGCATACTCAAGTTTTGATCTAACAAATGTAGTATCAGTAAGTAGGTGTGTCAGTAAGAATTTACTTCTATATTTTAAAATAAAATCACGGATTTTTCAAGATAGTTGTGATTTTTTTTATTGGATTGGATTGCAATCTTCCGATTAATTATGGAAGAATATATCCGGCAAATGGCCCCCACCGCTCTGAAGACAGGCCATTAATCATTTCATGAAATTTTCTATGACTTTTTCACAGAGATGTGGCTGTATCTCACCGATAACGCGTTGGATCTCGGATTTGAGCTCCGGAATTTGTCTGGTTTATTCGCAGAAACCCGAGTTTACACAAAATCCCAAAGGTACAAATCGAACGGCGTTAAATCGCTTGACATGCGAATTTCTTGAGATAATTTGTTCTGGAAATCGTTGCTGCAATAAATCGATTGTTACATGGATGGTGTGGCAGATGGTGTCGTCTTGCTGAAACCACATGTCACCCAGATCCATGCCGTCCAGTTGAGGCCACTAGAACTCCGTTATCATGTTCTTGTATCGAATGACGTTCATAGTCACTGCAATTTCGGCCTCATCTTCAAAATCTAGCCGCCTGACCCAATCTAGCCGCCTGACCAAAATCCTCACCCGACAGTTGCTCGTTGTGGGTCCATTTGTTTCTCATGGATTGTATGAGGATTTTGTGAGCCCCAAATGTGACAATTTTGTGAATTTTTTTTGTATTAACGAAGCCATGGAAATGCGCTTCATTGGAGAAGATGACTTTTTTTGAAAAACATAACGAATACAAGACATACATGTTATACATGGTGTGCTGGTTTGATCTCCTGAGTAAGCTGAATTTTGTACACATGAAGGTGGAGGACTTTTGTCAAAATTCGCCGCGTAGTGCTGCGTGAACTTTGAAGTTGTTGAGAACGATGCCGAATTGATGTTTTCGGGTTTTTGGTGACACTCTCGTTTTCAGCAGCAATGTTTTCAAGGGACCGACCGGTACGTTGAAGCACAGCAGTCATACTGTCCATAACCGTCCCAGTTTCTTCAATTTGTTGACCACTCTTCGAACGATTGACACATTAGATTCACTTTCTCGACTGAAAATCCTTCGGAGTTTGCCAGCGGTCTTGGCATCACTTTCGAAATGTTTGTTATAAAGCGCTCCATTTTTAATAATCGCAATAAACATGTGTGACAGCTGTCAAATTTCCGAGTTTGCCACTTGCTCAAAAAAATTACACTAAATTTAAAAAGTGCAATCCTACTGATACACCCTTTAGTAACTTACGTGTGGAAGGATCATTGGAATTTTTGTTACGGATATGAATTTGTTGAAAGTTTACGAATTTTCGATGGAAAATAAAAAACAATTTCAATTGAAGTTATTTAATACAAATTTCAAAGGAAATATAAAAATCCCCTTTTAAGGAAATTACCAATTAACACTTTAAGTTCTTAGTTATATTTTAAAAATAGTTCCTCTCACTAAACAGTCCAACTACAATTGTTTAAAATCATAAAAGTTAAAACTAATCAAGAGTCTGGAAGTTCCCAAGAACAACACTCGAAGAAAGAACCCGAAATCCGGAATGTCAATGTACTACGCCGGGCAAAAAGAGTTTCTAACTCATTAAAAATCATATCCCAATCACATGCAGTGCATGCAAATGACTTTATTACCGCATGGCAATTTAAAATATATTTAATAATTTTCAATATAAACAGCAGCAAAAGAAGAGGCAAAAACATGTTTGGAATTATATAATTTAATTACGGAATCGGAAGGCTTGGAAGACAAAAACAAAAAGAACAAAATACCGCTTTAAAATTAACATTGACCGACCATACCAAACACTTCGAAAACAAAAATAAAACACAATCAAGTCAAAGCACTAAGGTGCTCAGATACGGCTCACACATGTTGGTTAGCTGATTGACTGGCTAGTTAGCTGGTTGGCTTCCAGACCCACAAATGTTGAGACGACAAACTGGTAGTAAGTAGTCGTAGGACCCAACAACAGCAATCAGCCATCACAAAATACCTCCAATAACAATTAGCATACACTACAAACAAGTTGCTTAATACTTGAGATAGCAACAACAACACAAGCGTATGATAAGCCCACAGTAAGTAAGGTACGCATGCGCGCATTAAACACCACAAGATGATGATGATGATGATGATGATGATGATGATGATGATGATGATAAGTCATGGAATTAACCGGCTTTTTGAGTCATTAACCACGAAGTGGACTCAAATCGAAAGTGAAGTTGTGTAAAGCAGAGAGAAAGAGAAAAATCCACTCAATGGTCTTGCCTGTTGGTTTCTTTGATTCATTCAGTCATTTTGCAATTTCTTCAGCTAAAAACTCAGCTAAGCTCAGTTGACGGTTAAGATTGAGAGCTTCAAGACGTGGATAGCGCTTCGAAACAAAGACTGATTACGGGTGTAAGATTTAACTTAAACAAGTGCACACACGTACACACTTGGATTGAATCTACAGAGCGAGAGATAAATAAGGAAATTCAACTAAAATTTAGTTGAAGTTTTCTTCAACAAAAAATACAAATCAACAAAATAAAAAAAAAAACTAAACTTAACAAAAAAAAAAAAAACTAACTACGCTTGTGTTAAAAGCAAATTTAAACAAAACACATCAAAACTTAGTCATTATGTTTAAATCAAATAGTTTTAAATTATTTACCCTACTTTTTGTAGTGGCTGCTGTTGCAGGTGAGTTTCACACAAAAATCGTGTAGTCTTCGAGTCGACAACGACAGAGACGTAGCGCAGAGTGTAGCGAAAGACACGAAAAGATTGAAAAATATGTCCAATTTGTGTGAAATTTGTAATTTTTTTTACCATTTTATATCGCCAGCTACGTCTCTGAATGTTCAAGCAAAAAAAAAGTGGTTTAACATTGTTTTACGAAAATTTCGCATTCAAATTTCCGCATTTTTTCAATATTTCTAACAATAATAAGCGGTAGAGTTTAAAATTAAACAGCAGCAAAATTAATACTTAAGTGCATATAAATTGCATACATAGCCATAGTTGTTTGCTCAATATTTCTAGGAAAACAACAAATATTAGGTTTAGTTATCAACTGCGATAACAAATAAAGAATTACCGGAGAGAGCTGCTCTTAATTAGTAAGTTGTGTGTTTTGTAGTTTTAGACTCACCTACAATTCCGCACAGCTTCCTAACGGTTACTTGAGAAGCTTTTTCCTAGTTTATTACTCGTCAGTGGTCCCGACAATAAGCTGGTAAACGTCGTCAAAACAACTGTACAAACAAAGGCAGAGCAGAGATTGAACCCAGGTTCTCATGTACAAGAGTCGCACAAACTAAGCATTGCATCACGGGTGGCCAGTAAGAAATGAAATTGTATATACCCAGTAGAACCTGTGTACAACACAAAGCGCGTTTTCAAAAATGCAGCTGTGCTAAAATTTCTATAAACAAAGTATATAGATGGTTTGCTGAGAAGTAGGCAGTTGCTAACATAATAAAACGAAATTATCGTATAATATTAATAGAAAGTGTATGGATGTGTATGCAATCAATTTTTAGGCTCATATAAAAACACTTTATACAGGGTGGAGGGCTGTAATTTGCTTTTTTGCACTGCATGCTGTGGCGGCACTGCTGGTCGAAGAGAGTGGAGAGTGTGCGTGGCTTAGAGTGGCTGATGGGAGATTTGTATTCGTTAGCCTTTCAGTTGTCATCACGCATTGGACACGTGAGGAGAGGTCATTTTGTGTTGAAGCGTATTTTTCAAATGCGCACTCGATCATTGCAGTGCAGCGTGCTTTTCGTTTACGATTCGCTGTTCCCCCATGCGGTAGTGTTCCTGGACGGCAATCAATTGTAAATTGGGTAACTTCATTGAGAACAGCAGGGAATGTGCCATGTGTACGCACTGTGTGGTGCGTCATATCACGAGTAGGCATCATTGGCCCTTAGAATTCATGAAAACTTCAGAAAACGTATGCAGCAGTGTGTGGATAGCGAAGGTCGACATTTGCCAGATTCACTATTTAAAACCGTGTAATTTACAAACTCCCTTACTGTTTAATATAACTAAAGTATAAAATACATTTTTCTAAGGTTCATAATTTTTTTATTTCATTCCCAAATGAGCAAAATACCGCGCTCCACCCTGTACATTCCGACGATATAGGAAAAATTTCTGCTGGGTATTTATTTATTTACGGTGGTGCAATGGGTATTGTGCGCGCCTCTTGTACATGAGATCCTCGGTTCGAACCCTGCTCTGACTACCTTACAATTTCTTTCGGCGGCGGTCACCTCGCATAGTGACGGCGACACTATCGAGTATTTAGCCATGAAAAACTTCTCAAAAATACCGCTCGGAATCGGTGTAAAAACTGTAGGTCCCAATCAGTGAGTGAAAAATTAGAAAGCGCACAGCTCACTGGTTGTGAGAAGCTCTCCCCAATCCCTTCATGGGATGTAATGGGAAACGGTTTTTTTTTTATTTATTTACTTCACTACCAATTATACGAGGTTGGGGTCCCAAAACTAGCCGACGTAACAAAGAAGACATAACAAAGTTGGGAAAAATTTACTTTATTTTTCAACATAATCTCTACCCTGTTACCTCTACCTTCGCTACCCTGTTAATAGTAAGAACTGTCAAACTCCTTAAAATAGCCAACAACCGCAGACTCCACCTCTTCATTGCTGGCAAATCTGTTACCACCGAACCATTATTTTGAAGTTTGGAAATAGAAAATAGTCCGAGGGAGCTAATCTGGCGACTAAGGTGCATGTTGAAGCAATTTGAACTGTAATTCATTAATTTTGCCCATTACAATAGTGGTTGTGTGAACTGGAGCATTATCTTGATGAAACAACACTTTCTTTTTCGCCAAATGGCTCATTTTTTCCACAATTACATGACCCAACCGTTGCAATAAATTAGCATAATATTCGCCGTTGATGGTTTTTCCTTTCTGAAGATAATCAATAAAAATTATCTCATAGGCATCCCAAAAAACAGACGACAAACCGTCTTCGCCTTCTTTAGACACAATTCTCCCACTTCCGTCCACTGCTCTTTGTCTCAGCCATGAAGTGGTGGACCCATGTCTCATCCATGGTTATAAATCTACTGCGGTGAAAGAAAACACTCTAGTGAAACATCTGCACGACCCTATTTTTGTTCTATTGAAAGCAAACGCGGCACCCATCTTGCGCACAGCTTTCTCATCTTCAAATCTTCGGACAATATACGATGTCTAGCACTTTTTGAAATGCCCATCATTTCGGCTGGCTCACGCACCGTCAGCCGACGACCACCCAGTATCATTTTCTTAACCGTGTCTGCCGTGGACACCTCAATTGGTCGACCACTACGGTGTTCGTCTTGGCAGCCCTTACGGCGTCGTTTAAACTCTGCTTCCCAATATTTTACAGTCGTACTCGACAATATTTATTTTTCAAACTACTGGCACCATCTATACGTCAGGTCGGCTAGTTTTGGCGCCGCCCTCGTATTTATGGTGTTTGGATGAAATTAAAGAAAACTAACAATTCCTGACGTACAATGTCATTGTATTCATCATCAACAGATGCTAGATTCACTCAACATTATTGTAGAAAAATAGTGATTTTTGCAAGTTTCTCGGAAGCCCACTAGGTAGCTCGTCCATCATTGTTTTTGCTTTGATTTCTCTTCGTATTTGCTTTAATCTATTGTTATAAAATATCAAAATTTGTTTGCTTCAATATATTTTGACAATAACTATTGTGGTAATAAATTTGTGCGGTACATGTTCTTATGATCATTCAAATATTGAATTATTTTGAGAAGCCTTTTCATGGCTAAGTACCCGAAAGTGTCACCATCACTAAGCGAGGTGAGCGTCATCAAAACAAATGTAATGTGGTCGGGGCTGTCGGGACAATTAATAACTTAGACAGGCTTGCTTCTGCTACTGGCATGGTCACTCAAATGTGAAACGCATTTCATGCAGCTTAAGGCCGCGTTAGACTATTAGTACATATGGAACTATTCGTGGGGAGAGAAATGGAATAAGACTCCCTTCCATTTGGCGGAAATCGTTCTACCAGTCTATAAGTTTCGGAGAATGAAAAAACATCTGTCTGGAAAGTGGCAAACAAAATACAACAGTTATAAAATAAAAGTAGAATACAGAACAACGAAATAAAAGCCTTTATTGCAGTTTTCTTTACTTATTTATTTCATTTTATTCAAAATGCAATGAGCAAAATCAAAATATTAGAGATTTCTAACAAATCTGTCAAAATTCTTTCTGCAAATCGTTCTTCTCAGGTTTACACTATTCCACCTTCTCTCATCAAATGGAAATTTTGACATATCCACCGATTTCTCTAACAGTCTAACACGTCCTTTAGCTTTGAGTCCTATTGGATTTACGCCTACTTTATACAAATGTTTGTTACCTTAACGTCAAAGTTTGCGAGAATGCACAAGGAAATGAGGACATGGAGGTACAAATTTCTGCACTTCTGTTGGAATAAGTGAATTCCTTCGATCGAAAATAATTCGCATAGATAATTGTCATAAACGAGATTGTATACACATAAACGATTGATCACATACCCACAATATCAATTTGATATGCAGTTCTGAACTAGTCATGCCAGTGAGTGAGTTGTTTACTATTTCAAAAAACCATTCCAAATGTTTCAGACCTTGTAAGCTTGAAATATAATTGCTCATACATTAACATGTAAACTCTTGTTTCGGTTGTTACCAGGGTGCGAATTTCGTGGTCAGTAAGCTACTCGGTAGCGATCGTTTACCCATTACCCACAGGATAATCGCCAAACACATTTTTTATTAGAAATATGAAAAAATTGAGAAAAATTTCTGTATCTCGGAAACGGAGCATCCTATCGAAAAAAATAACCAATTTTTGAGGTTCTCTAATGGTTTTTCATAAGCTGGTCCAAATCGTATGGAAGAATTTTTTTTTTTCAAAAATTCGCCGAAATAAGAAAATTGCTAAAATAAAAAATGGCTATAACCCGGAAATGGTGCGTGCAATCGAAAAAAAATAATACAAATTGTACCTCCGGATGAAACTTTAACCAATGGATGTATTCAAATTTATGAATTGGACGCTCCATTTCCGAGATATAGACATGAGAACGTTGTAGGGATTTTTTATTCGAAAAGTTTTAGTTTTAGCGACTTTTTAAAAAAAAAAAAAAACTGATGCCATTTTGAAGACATCCATTAGTTAAAGCCTCCGTTGAAGGTGAAACTTTCACTATTTTTTCGATCGGACGCACCGTTTCCGAGTTAAAGCCACTGTTTTTATTTCAGCGATTTTCATATTTTGGCGAATTTTTTATACAAATTCTTCCATACGAACTGGACCACTTTATGTTAACCCCTTAGAATCTCTCTAACAAAATTGTTTACTTTTCCGATTGGACGCTTCGTTACCGAGATATAGAATGGTTACCCTGGGTTACCTATTACCCATCGCCGTGGGTAACTAGCCATTATTTTCCCCATTACACTGTGAGTAATGTGTAATTGTGATGGGTAAGTCCCCATCATGATGGGTAATTCCCCATCGCCGTGGGTAGCAACCCATTATTTTTCTCATTACCCTGTGGGTAATGGGTAAACGGTCATTACACATTTCCCAAGACGATGTGTATGAGTTACATATTCGGGGTAAATACGAACTCTGGTTGTTACACAGGTTGTTACAATTCTGATGTGTTGTATTTACCTAAACCTTTATATACACAGACAATAGCAGCATATCTCCAACGACCTACACTGAAAAATTTTAAAACTGTTCATATCTACTGGGGCATTTTCTGCACAATAATACATTTTAATACAGAATCCATAATCACAATATTTGTACCTACCTTTCGTAATAACCGGCAAAAAAAAACCTATATATTCCCGCACCAGCAACAATTAAACGTTCTTTACCTTCTTTTAATACAATATTTGTAAAGGGGTTTTCAACAGAGACGCTACAAAAGTAAATCGAAAGGGACAGCAAACGACGCAATATTTTTTCCCGCTCTTTTGACACTTTTCTTCAGTAAGGTTTGCCATTTCATCATGGAAAGATATACGAGCCAACAACGAGTCGAAATTATTAAAATTTACTACCGAAATTTGGGGTCAGTGGCCTCAACTTTAAGAGCGGAATTCATCGGAAAATCATCTTCAGCGATGAGGCGCATTTCTGGCTGAATGGCTTCGTCAATAAGCAAAATATGCGTTATTGATCAGACAGCAATCCACACGTAATCCATGAGTCATTTATTGCATCCCGAAAAAAATACGGTTTGGTGCGGTTTATGGGCCGGCTGCGTCATTGGGCCGTACTTCTTCCGTGATGATCAAGACCGGCACATTACAGTGAATGCGAATCACAACCGTTCAATGGTAACCGAATATTTTTGGTCCCAATGGGATAATATGGACTTCGAGGACATTTGGTTCCAACAGGACGGCGCCACAAGCCACACAGCGAATGCCACAATCAATTTATTGGAAACCAAGTTTGGTGAACGTGATATCTCACGAAATGGCCCAGTCGATTGGCCGCCTTGGTCGTGCGATTTGACGCCGTTAGATTATTTCCTGTGGGGCTACGTCAAGTATATGGTCTAAGCCAACAAGCCAGCGACGATTGATGAACTTCGTACGAATATCGAACGTAAAATTGCAGCAGTATCGGCCGATTTATGCTTTAAAACCGTCGAAAATTGGGTTCAGCGTCTGGACTTCTGCAAGCTTACCCGTGGTGGCCATGCAAAAGAAATCGAGTTCCATACATAATGGCATCGAACGTACTTTCACGGTAATAAAGAATTTCATTGGTATCTAAAACCGGTTTTGTTTTATTTAAAAAAAATTTTGTAGCGCTCTTATTGAAAAACCCGATGTTTAGAATTTTAAACGTCAGATTTTAGATATATCGTATTATGTTCAGGCAACCGAATTCAATTTCAATTCGGTTGTACCTACAGTATTCATGAGAAATTCGGTTCCAGCAACCGAATTTTCACCAAATTCAGTCGTTGCAGCCGACTTAAGGCCCTATGTGATTATAGCAACCGAATTGATGCTAAATTCGATAGTTACAACCGAATTGAAGTCAAATTCGGTTGTTGCAACTGAATTGATGCCACATTCAGTTGCTCCAACCGAATTTGGTACCTATTTCGGACGTAGCATCCGAATTAGTTAAAAATTCGGTTGCTCCATCCGAATGTTTAGAAAATTTGGTTGACAGAACGAATATAATTGAAGATTCAGTTGTCACAGCCGAATCAATTACGAAACGAGGCTGCTTCAACCGAGTTTCGGTTATGGCGACTAAATTCGGTCGTGACAATTTCAAATAGGTTGCGGCAACCGCAATTCGGTGGTAACAGCCGAATTTAAGGTTGCTACAACCTCTTTTCGAATAAAGGGTGTTTCAATAAGAGCGCTACAAAACAAAACCCGTTTTAGATACAAATGAAATTCTTTACTCCTGTGAAATTACGTTCGATGCCATTATGTATGGAATTCGATTTCTTTTGCATGGCCACCACGGGCACGCTTGCAGAAGTCCAGTCGCTGTGGTCAATTTTCGACGGTTTTCAAGCATATAGCGGCCGATACTGCTGCAATTTTACGTTCGATATTCGTACGAACTTCATCAATCGTCGCCGGCTTGTGGGCATAGACCATAGACTTGACACAGCCCCACAGGAAATAATCTAACAGCGTCAAATCGCACGACCGAGGCGGCCAATCGCCGTCCGTGTGGCGCCGTCCTGTTGGAACCACATGTCCTCCAAGCCCATATTATCCAATTGGGTCCAAAAACATTCGGTTATCATTGAACGGTAGCGATTCGCATTCACAGTAATGTGCCGGTCTTGATCATCACTGAAGAAGTACGGCCCAAAGACGCCGCCGGCCCATAAACCGCACCAAACCGTAATTTTTTCGGGATGCAATGATGACTCATGGATTTCGTGTGGAATAACGCATATTTGCTTATTGACGAAGCCATTCAGCCAGAAATGAGCCTCATCGCTGAAGATGATTTCCGATGAAAATCCGAATCATTTTCAAGTTGTTGTTCAAGCGGCTTCAGTTCTTGCGTCAATTTGATCTTGTAAGGATGTAGGGTAAGATCTTTTCGCAAAATTCGCCACAACGACGTCACAGATAAGCCCAACGCTTGAGAACGACGTGTGAGAGACACATTTGGGCTTTCTTGAACTGAAGCCTCAGCGGCAGCAAAATTCTCGACACTACGGGCACTTCTCTGTCTCACTGGCACGGGAACATTTTGTACTGTGCCTGTGGATTCAAATTTTTGCACTAGACACTTAATTGTTGATCTGGTAGGACGATTATGACGACCATAAATTGGACGTAGCGCTCTTAAAGTTGAGGCCACTGGCTCCAAATTTCGATAGTAAATTTTAATAATTTCGACTCGTTGTTGGCTCGTATATCCATGATGAAATGGCAAACCTTACTGAAGAGAATGTCAAAAGAGCGGGAAAAAATATCGCGTGGTTTGCTGTCCCTATTGATTTACTTTTGTAGCGTCTCTGTGGAAAAAACTGTTATTTAGTTCTCTGGGTGTAGGTTTACACTCACTAATTGGGACCAAAAGTTTTTCTCTGGTTAAGAAGGATTTTCATGGCCAATTACCCGGTAGTGTCGAAGCCACTAAACGACGTGACCGTCGTCGCAAACGAAAAGCTGGTCAGAGCAAGGATCGAACCCATGGTATCTGTACAAGAGTTTTCCACATATACCATTGCACCACCGGCGACCAGAGACATTCTTGGCGCTGTGTATACTCGGCTTGGTCTATCTAACGCACGGTATCAAGTCCCCTTCATATATTTTGATTCGCGTCAAATTAAATCTAATGTAACTGCAAAATATACTTTATCGTATACTTTTTTACTTTCTACCCATGTACATCAGGCAGAATGCGCTTCCAGAATATAAAGCCCTGTCCACACTTTAAGGAATTCAAACCAATTAGTTTGAAAAGCCAAAATTGCATAGAGGATGAAAATTCTAGGGGACCAAGTCAACAAACAGATACACATTTTAAAAATTGTCTGTAACCCGTTTTATTATTTAGAATCGATTTGAGTATTGGATTTACAAATTCGAAAAACATTGGACATATTTACATAGACTGTGCAAAATAAATATTCAAGTTTTTATGTATAATTGTTTCTTAATTTTGTTAAACGTGCTAAACTGTGGTCTCAATTAAATTTCATATTTTCAATTAAGATTAAATAGCCTTGGTCTATATCTTAATTCCTAAGTAAAAAAAAAATACATTCTAATTGTTTCGAATTCATAACTGATATTTCCGACAGAGCATTTCTTAATCATTTATAATTGCAACAAACAAATATTACCCCAATCGTTTTTAATAGTTCTGGTAAAACACTTCACGGTCGCTTTCCGTTAGCCATTGGTATTATGAATTGTGTGTCGACGTTTTCTCTTACCAACTATGTATTTAGCACTTCCTTCTCGCATGCCAACTACCGTGTACTTGATATATTGGTCTCATTTTACCAGAGAAGACAAACTGATAAATAAATAGCAAATAAATCGTTGCTCATATATTGACTGGAATTTCTAGTTTTTGTTTCACTTTAGACTAAACTACCTTTGTAACTATTTGCCATTATAACTATTTGCCTTTCCACACACCCTATCTTAAACATTTGTGTGTTGTTGGTCAGCTGCCGATTGAAACTGAAACTGAAATGAGAAATATCGAACAACAACAACAACAAAAAAATGCAATTGCAAATTTGCAAATCGTGCCTCTATGTCTGTCATGAATTGGCTAATAATGTTTTTATTTCAAAAATATACATGAAAACAGTAGTTGGTCAATGAATCATAGCCCGAAAAATGCATAATAATTAACAGAAATGACTCAAGATATGAATCAGTGAAGACTCGCAGAAGGGAAAAGTCACAAAGGTGTTGCTGCCATTGAAACCGACACATACACAATTATAGTATTGGGTAGGGTTACGTGTTTGTGGCAGTCGATGAACCACTCAATTCGGTCCAATTTTTGGCTGGTTATTTGAATTGGTAATCAGAAAAGAGTTTTTCAGTGCTTTGTCAAATATTCTAACCACCATGTGGCAACAGTGGCAAATGCTACGAAAAATAACCGGTATTCATACATATCATACAATCGTTACAATGCATCAAACTGACGCCATTTGCAAGAGAAAAGTGAAGAGATAAAATACAAAGTATTTAATGAAATTCGAAAATATTTGAGCAGAAATAAAGTTCTAACTTCACTACGAGTAAAGTGATACATACGTTTTTATTGTCATTTCAACTAGGCTGGTGATTATAATTGTTCACAATAACAATTAAATAAACTTTGTGTCTGTTCTTCTTGTTCTTTTCTGTAAAAATCATATGGTCACTTGATCGTAGTTTAAATACCCAACTTTGGCTGTTTAAACATCAATCAACTAAAGGGTTTTCCAACACAGACGCTACAAAAGTAAATCGATAGGGACAGCAAACGACGCCATATTTTTTCCCGCTCTTTTGACATTTCTCTTCAGTAAGGTTTGCCATTTCATCATGGAAAGATATACGATCCAACAACGAGTCGAAATTATTAAAATTTACTACCGAAATTTGGAGTCAGTGGCCTCAACTTTAAGAGCGCTACGTCCAATTTATGGTCGTCATAATCGTCCTACCAGATCAACAATTGAGCGTCTAGAGGAAAAACTTAAATCCACAGGCACAGTGCAAAATGTTCCCGTGCCAGTGACACAAAGAAGTTCCCGTAGTGTCGAGAATATTGCTGCCGCTGAGGCTTCAGTTCAAGAAAGCCCAAATGTGTCTCTCACATGTCGTTCTCAAGCATTGGGCATCTCTGTGACGTCGTTGTGGCGAATTTTGCGAAAAGATCTTGGCCTACATCCTTACAAGATCAAACTGACGCTAGAACTGAAGCCGCTTGACCACCATAAGCGTCGTATGTTCGTGAATTGGGCTGAGCAACAACTTGAAAATGATTCGGATTTTCAGCGGAAAATCATCGTCAGCGATGAGGCTCATTTCTGGCTGAATGGCTTCGTCAATAAGCAAAATATGCGTTATTGGTCAGACAGCAATCCACACGTAATCCATGAGTCATCATTGCATCCCGAAAAAATTACGGTTTGGTGCGATTTATGGGCCGGCGGCGTCATTGGGCCGTACTTCTTCCGTGATGATCAAGACCGGCACATTACTCTGAATGCGAATCGCTACCGTTCAATGACAACCGAATATTTTTGGACCCAATTGGATAATATGGACTTGGAGGACATGTGGTTCCAACAGGACGGCGCCACAAGCCACACAGCGAATGCCACAATCAATTTATTGAATACCAAGTTTGGTGAACGTGTTATCTACGAAATGGCCCAGTCGATTGGCCGCCTCGGTCGTGCGATTTGACGTCGTTAGATTATTTCCTGTGGGGCTACGTCAAGTCTGTGGTCTATGCCAACAAGCCAGCGACGATTGATGAACTTCGTACGAATATCGAACGTGAAATTGCAGCAGTATCGGCCGCTTTATGCTTGAAAACCATCCAAAATTAGGTTCAGCGTCTGGACTTCTGCAAGCTTACCCGTGGTGGCCATGCAAAAGTAATCGAGTTCCATACATAACGGCATCGAACGTACTTTCAAAGGAATAAAGAATTTCATTCGTATCTAAAACCGGTTTTGTTTTATTTAAAAAAAACTTTTGTAGCGCTCTTATTGAAAAACCCTTTATTAATCTAAAAAGTTAATTTCGAGTTTAGATTATATTTGATCGTTGACCAAAGATGATTTTCCACTCAAAAATTAGAGCTTAGTCTGGTTAGTCCGTTATGATAACACAGGCTAACGAGGCTAAGCATTAGTTCCACCAAAGAACTATTTAATTTGCTCTAAGAAGCTCAAAAACTTGTCTACGCCTATCTGAGATAATTTCACCAGGGCTATAAATAGGTACGACCCCATACCAAACCTGTGCAATGAATGTTTTGAATGATACATCAATCAAGACATTCACTTCAAAAGCGAATGCGTCAAATATTACATTCACTAGTAACAAAACAAACTGGTATTTATGAAATCATTCATTTAGAAACAAAATACAAACAAAGGAGAACCAAAACAATTTGAAGTAAAACAAAAGTACTACTTTTCAGAGAAGACAGAAATGACCACTCACTGTCCTGTCAAATGTAAACAAAAAAACTCTACTTGTGTGACTAGAGTGGTTGCATACAGACATATTAACCAATTTAACTGAAAAAATTACCACACACCTACATACTTCATTGAAAGTTGATTAGCTACTGAATTGAATTTCTTTCATACTCTCTTATAATTTCTATCATTGTTCCTGTTGTGTACGACGAAATGCCGATCGTGATCGGCACATGGCACGGTTGAGAAAATAAAGGTTACGCAAAGAAATGTGCAACTTATTTCCTCTCTCTGCGCATGTCGTCACAGTTACAGTTTCATAGGCCGCGGTTGAGAGAATCATAGGTTACGCATTGAGAGAATCTGCGGTTGAGAGAATCATAGGTTACGCATTGCGCAGGTCCGTTATGCGGTGGTAGAGAGAAAACAATTACGTCACAGTTTACAATTTTCTTGTTTACTCTTTAAAAATCAAAACACATACACAAAACACAAATTAAAAAAACCATACACAAAACTGAAACTGTGACAACATGCGCAAAGAGAGGAAGTAAGTTGCACCAAGGAGATTCTATGGCACAGCTGAACGAAAAGGCACTAGTGAAATGACGTAGAATGAGAAACTAAAGAAGACATTCAGATTATAGACCATACAGCAAACTACGTTTAAAAGTGTTTCATTGATATACTAATGACAGCTATATTATGTTTTATGTTGTTTCCAGCGAACGAAAATACGCGTTTCCTTTTTTTCTGTCTGTCGTCCACCTCTTCCTGCTGGATATATTTAGAAGTCGCTAGGGGCATGGCAATATCTTTCAATTTCTACTGATCTTATCAGATAGTACGAAGGCGGTCCCAAAACTAGAAGACATAACAAACGAAACACAAAAAAGTTGTGAAAAATTTTCTTTAGTTTTCAACATAATCTCCTTTTAGTTCGATACACTCTTTCCAGCGTTGATACCCTGTATATAGTAAGAACTGTCAAACTCCTTAAAATAGCCATCAACCGCAGACTCCACCTCTTCATTGTTGGCAGAACTTTTACGACCGAGCCATTTTTATCAATTTTGGACATAGAAAATAGTGCGAGGGAGCTAAATCTGGTGAATGAAGTGCGGTATGAACAATTTGAACTTCAATTCATTAATTTTGGGCATCACAATAGTGGATGTGTGACTGGAGTATTGTGTTGATGAAACAACACCTTATTTTTCGCCGAAGGCTGCCTTTTCTTCATATTTTCATCAGTTAAGCGCTGCAATAAATTAGCATAATATTCGCCGTTGGTGGCCGTCGGTGGTGCAACGGTTAGTGTGCCCGGCTGTTGTGCGACAGAATGTGGGTTCGATCCCTGCTCTCACCACCTAGCACACGACGGCCACCTCGCTTAGTGACAGCGACACTATCTAAATAGCATCTCAGAAAACCGCCCGAAACCGGTGTAAAACTGTAGGTCCCAATCGGTGAGTGAAAACTGGAAAGCGCGCAGCTCAGTGATTATGAGAAGTCCTCCCCTATTCCTTCATGGGATCTAATGAGAAAATATTGAATTAATTTATATTCGCCGTTGAAAGTTTTTCTTTTCTGAAGATATTGAATAAAATTTATCCCATGCGCATCCCTAAAAACAGACGCCGTGACCTTGCCTGTAAATGCAACCGTTTTCGCCTTCTTTAGACACGATTCTCCCATTCCAGTCCATTTATTTGACTGTTCCTTTGTCTACGGTGTAAAGTGGTGTGCCCATGTCTCATCAATGGTTATAAATCGACGCAAAAATTCAGCTTTGTTGCAGTGAAACAATCGCCAAACACTCTGGTGAAACATCTGCACGACCCTATGTTTGCTCCATTGAAAGCACGCGCGGCACAAATCTTGCGCCCAGCTTTCTCATCTTCAAATCTTCGGTCAATATACGATGTATAGTACTTTTTGAAATGCCTATAATTTCAACTAGCTCACGCACTTTCAGTCGACGATCATCCAATACCATTTTGTGGATTCTCTTAACCGTGTCTGGCATGGGCACCTTAATTGGTCGACCACTACAGTGCTCGTCTCGTACGGTGTCGTTTAAGCTGTGCTACCCAATATTTTACAGCTGTCAACGAAGGACCAGACTTCCCCAGAGTAGAATCTAGGTCGGTTTTAATATTGTTTGGACTGAGACCTCTCAAATGGAAATATTAAATTAAACAACGGTGAAAAATTACTTCGATGGTTCAAATAAAAATACAAAACAATACCTTGTAATTTAAAATACTTGTTTTATAGGGTTGCCACTTTTCCTTAAAATAATTTTTTTTCCAACTACTGGCACCATTTACACATCATGTCGGCTAGTTTCAGGACCGCCCTCGTAGAGTATCCCTATTCCCTGGTACCCATATGAGATGGATATCGTACTGCTGGGCCATTTCGTTAAGAAATCAAAGACAGTTCTGGGCAGATGATGAGTTCACGAAAGCTGATTCCACCTAACTGCCAGAGAAGAGATTCACCCCAATGACTGCTGTACTCATATCCCGCAGCAACTCGTTGACTTCCCTAATAGCCTAAATTTTTTCAATGATTTTAATGTAGCTCTTCTTCTCCATTGCCGTTCACCGGACAATAAATTCGTAAGTCAAAATCGGCCGTATCATGCCAGTGCACAGTTTAAATCCTAAATCAATAATTTCAATATTTTTACATACCCGTCATAATAACAACAACAAAATTATGTTAAACGCGCTACGTCCGCAGTTCTACGCTCCTTCTTAATTATGCTGTGGCAAGCGAACTGAAAATGAATTCCACTGTACTAACAAACTTCATGAGAAATTTGAGTTCAGCAACCTCGTTTTTCATAAATACGTTTGTTGCAACCGAAAAAATTCCAAATTCAGCTGATGCAACCGAACTAAAACCAACTTTCGTTTTTGCAGCCGACTTGATGTCACATTCAGCCAGAGCATAACCATGACACAGCTGATCGACTATGAAGTAGGAAATTGATAGAAACCAGATCAGATAGGCGAGAGAGTTATCAGAAACCAGAAGCAAACCATGCAACAAACAAAGCTTAAATAGTGTTTGATTGATGCTTACAACAGCTGAACTATGTCTTATGTTGGTTGCATCGAACGAAAATATGCATTCCATTTTATTTCTGCTCGTTTTATGTCCAACTAAAGAGTAACATACAACAGCAACTCGAACTCGTTGAAATGACCTACTACCCTGTAGTCATCGATAGACTGTAAATACGGGGATCGCGTCTCTTATATATTGCTCTATGGTTCAGCTGTTACAACCAAATTGGTATGGAATTATTTTCTTGCAGCTGTAGTAATTCCAAATTAGGGTATTGCAACCAGGTTGAGTACAAATACGGATGTTGCATCCGAAATTTTGGAAAATTCAGCAGACAGAACGAATATAATTGGAAATTCAGTTATCACTATGGAGACGTTTGTGAAACGTGTATGAAATGTTTCAAACGAATTTGTATTGAGAGAACTGAACTCAGTTGTGACAACCCCAATTTGATTGTATCAACAGCAAGTTGTTTGGTATAGCAGAATTTACGTTTGGTACAAACTCTTTTGAAGCAATTAATTTTGTGAGAGGAGTGTCCAAAATGTACGTGGATAAACCGGATCACGTCAGAAGCCAATAATACTCGCTCTATTTGCCAAATTCCACTGTGCCTGCTATCCGCAACCCTTCATGGGCTGTAATGGAAATCATTTATTTTATGCTTGAAAGCGTCAACGAAATTTGGAACCTCATAATGATTCCTATAATTTTTTGAAAGAAATACTTTACTTTATTGCCAATTCTACGACCTCATGAGGTCAGAGGCCTTACACACTTTTAATTAAAGAAACAAATATTTCAATATATTTATCCAACTGAGTATATCCTTCGTCTTTTCTCGACAGTAGGTAACACCCCTCATTGCGTCCACTTTCCTGGCTTACATCAAGTACGTCATCGAAACCTCAACGAGCTGACTGATCCATTCTGCTAACATGGCTTAGCCAACGCTATTGCCCTAATTGGATTCGCCTAGCTATGCCTATGTCGGAATACAAATTGTGCAGCTCGTGGTTCCAACCACATCGGCACCCGCAGTGTTCCTTAATATAACCATATATATTACGGAGAATTTTGCTCCCGATTACTCATATGTTTGTCATACCCTTGCGATACGGTCCAAGTTTCGAGGCCATATTCAAAATCTGATTAAATGAAAGTCTGGTATAACTGGACTTTTGTTGGTCGAGAGAGGGTTTTGTTTTTAATCTGCTTGCTGAGTCCAAACTAGCACCAATTTGCAAGTGCAATTTTTCAATTTATGTACAGTTTGATATTGGTGTTGTTGTCCACTGCGGATCCACAGTGGATAGATTCGTCTACCACTTCCAAATTAAGTCGGTCGTCAACGTTCAACTGTCGACCCAGTCGTGAGGTTTGTCTCGTCGTAGACACCATCCATTTTGTATAGCCCTCATTAACAGCAAGATCCACCTTAGCTGATTCTTTTTGATTCTTGAAAATACTGCAGTAACCTTTCATAAATGTTGCCCAATGATGTCTCTGTCATCAGCATACGCCAGCAACATATGGTTTTTTGTATTGATGGTCTTGTTGGCATTTACTGCGGCTTTTTTCATTATTATCTCCATTAAGATGTTGCAGAGATTGCACGAAAGTGTGTTGCATTGTCTCAGTCCTCGCTTGGTAGAGAAGGGTTCGGCGAGGTCTTTCCCCACCTGCACTGCTGATTTGGTGTTGGACAGCGTCATTCTTCAGAGGCGAAACAATTTTGCCGGTATCTCAAGTTCAGACATAGCTCCATAGCATTTTCCCCGTCCGGAGCTATCTAAAGCAGCTTTGTAATCGACAAAAGGATGACAAGTATGTATTGATTTGTTTTTCGTGGGTCTTTTCTAGGATTTGGCGTAGCCTGAACATTTGGTCAGTCATGGACTTCCCTGGTCTAAAACCACACTGTTAAAGTCTAATCATATTTTCAACAATTGGCTTTAGTCTTTCATATAAAACGCTCAGTAAGTCCTTCTACGCGATGGACAAAAGACTGATACCACGATAGTTGGTACATACTTATGGATCACCCTTTTTTGAAGACAGAACGTAGTACACTGAGACTCCAATCTTCAGGAATAGATTGTCCCAACAATATACTGCACATTAGTTGATGCATGTGTCTAAACAGACCCTCGCCACCGGCCTTAAAAACCTCAGCGGGCAGCCCACGTGCACCCGCCTTTCTATTATTCTTACGCCGGTATATTTTCTCATCATAAATCAATTCAATTTCTTTATATTTCTACAAAAAAAAAATGTCAATAGAAATTAGTTTTTTCAAGAAGCAGTGAAATTGATTATTTCGGTGAATGGTTGTGTATGTAGCTATTTCGATGCCCACCAAGGCATTTCATCAGGTATATCCATCACACATTATAGGGATAAACAATTCGCAAATTAACGAGAATTGTTTCGACAACACCTACTAGCGCGAAAACATCCAAAACAATACTTTACTGAGAACATCAATATTCACAAATTCTTGTCCACGTAGGGTTTCATTAAAAGCCAATACATAGATGTTGTTTCGAAAATAGAAACAACGATTGCCATGAGATTGGACTTACAGTGTCTCAGTTACTTACAGTATTTGTTAGCTTTATAGTATTTTCTTTTTGCTTTGGGATTCTTTTATGAGTAGTCATGAGTATTTTGTGAGTATTTTATGAGTATTCCTTATGATAAGACAGATTTTCGTAATAAATCCAAACTAGCTACGCAATATAATTGTTTGTATACAATCTACACTGTAGATAATAACAATTTCTACGGTATAGAATGAATAGTTCGCAAATAGCTCCGTTCTGTTTCTCACCCTAGCGTTTGATTTTTAAAGACCCAGCATCTGTTTTCGTTTAAGGAAAATATAAATGAGATTTGATTTTCTACCAACCTTGCGAACTTTTGGTCCTTTGAAAAAATGTCAATACAGCAAATCTAAGTTATTAAAAGGAAACTTGTTAGTATTAATGATATTAAGCCTAAGTCTATTTAACAATTTATAGCACTTTAAAAAAACTGGTTATAATTTAATGTCATACCACTGTAGCAATATGTTGCAGTAGATATCACTATCGTTGCTCACTCTATGGCCATAAAGATACTAGTATGCATGTATTTGTCATATTTTATTTTGCATTAGTTATTGACGTTTGCTGTTCCCATCTTATCATTAGAGTTTTATCCGTTTTCCATGTGAGTTTTTTTTTTCTTCTTTTGGAATTTGGAGCTCTATTTCATAGCTCTTCTTCAATTTCTGCTGCAGTATAATGTAGTAGATTGCAAGATAAATGTGTTGTACTCCATGCATTCCATGGCCGATGTATAAACTCTACTCATCCGTGGACGTGTCAAGTACTTATTGCATGTGTGCCTGTCCAGAGTGATGATGGCACATTTCCACTTTTCTCTCGAAATGCATATGCATGAACAGGAGCGAGTAAGTATGAGACTCAGAGAGGACGAGTGCACTGGCATTTGCATATTTTAATATCTTTTGACATTTTGCTTGAACTTTTTTTTGACATTAAACTTTTTTTTAGCTTGTCCACTACTCCTCTTCTCGCTTGGCTTTGATAGCCTTTATATGTATCGAATATGACCTCGGCAAGTCATTTCCTTTTGGTTTGACATGTGGAAGCAGCTATGAAACGGATGCCACTCATAATTTGAATTGGGTGCTCAAAGAATACCATTTACTAATGTGAAGTGCAAAAGGTGGCTCTACTAAAATGTTGTAGTGGACAGATCACAGAGAGAGATAGCCATTCAATTTTGTTGGAGTTTAACAAAGATATAATTTTTCTCCATATTTTCCTTTTCAATTCAAATATGGAATGTGCATAATTTCGATTTATTGGAACGTGTGATAGATAGCTTTCAAATAGAGTTGCCTTGTGTTCAAATACCAACGCCATTGACTCACAATAAAAAGGTAAATTAGTTGGCATATACAAACTTGGAGGCGAAACATAGAATAGGGGGTGAAAATTAATGTCAGACTATGCATTCAATAAGACAATAACTGTGTCAATCTGAGGTTCAATAATCAATCGTGTTAAGGTACTTAGTATTTTTAAAAAAAAATTAAAATTACAAATTTAACTTTATGGAACTCTTTACAGAAAACTCATGGGTATTTCTGAAACCGTATAATCATCCGTATTCTGAATTTCATTAATAAGTGAATGCAAACTTATGTCACGAAATGATGCTCCCAGTTTCACCCGTTGAAAATGATTTTTAAATGATCCCTAAACTCATTTATACAGCACTTGCAATTAAGGCTTCCATACAACTGGATTCTAACAAGTGTTGATGGTGTAGGTTATAAATTAAAGTGGAATGCTTTCACGAAATACTCCGGGCAGTTTCACTTTTAAATTTCAAATGAAATAAAAACTTTTAAAGATCGATAAATTGAAGTTGTAGCGAAACTTATGAAAATGAAGTGCTTTCACCGAATTGTGTCGACAACTCGCTTTGAAAAAGTACAATAAAATTCCATATTTTTCGAGCGACTTTTGTAGAACGACTTCTCTACAAACAACAATAAATTTAGTTCAGCACAAACAAAACTATAGAAATACAATGTTAGGCATATATTTGCGACAAACGAAAATTTGTTGCATGAAATATATATAAAAACATCCATTACATCCACACCTTCTTACAATTAGTGAACTGCGCGCTTTCTAGTTTTACACTCAGTGATTGCGACCTACAGTTTTACAACGATTACGAGTGGTATTTTGAGAAACTTTGTGGGATAAATACTCGAGAGTGCCGTCGTCATTAAGCAAGAAGAAAGAAAGAAAAGAAAGATTCAACCCACGTTCTCATGCACACGAGCCACGCACACTACCACTGCAACACCGATGACAAAAAATAAATATATACAAACAACAAAAAACGTTAATCTTAAACGAACAGCGTTTATGTCAAAGCATTGTTTTGTTTGCCGCAAACGATGTGTATTCACCTCAAACGAGAAAATCGTTTAAAACAAACAAAAATCGATTAGGACATGCCATGACGTCTTTTCACATTAATACGGAAGCTGAGTGGATCTCATGCAATTCGTCGCAGAGTAAAAACAAACTTGGTCTTGCACCCATAATTATATGATTTAGCAAAAACAAGTTGACGAATGCGATGGCTTGACCCGAAACGCCATAACTTTATAATAAAATATAATCGCTTTTATTTTGGTTGGATGGGATGTACCCTTATAATGGGTTATATTATTCGTGTTTGATTTTTCAATGGAGAATATTTGACAGTTCCCCTGTCATTCCCGACATGTGTTGGTATCATACATGCTTGTTAGCACTGCAATTTCATCAAGGAAAGGATTTCAATCAAACAACGGCTTTAAATTATTAAATTTTGTTATAAAAATTCGGGCACGGTGAGAAATGGCATTCCCCCATTTCGACGATCTTTTTTGTCACTCAGCAGCGAAGCGCATTTCTGGTCGAATGGGTAGGGTAATAAGCAAAATTGTGGCATTTGGACTGTTGACCAACTGGTTTATGGGCCAGCAGCTACATCGGTATGTATATCCATAACGTTTCCGTCAATAGCGCTAGCTATCGTCTCATGATGTTAAGCACAGACAGAATCTAACTGAATTCAATATCTACAGACTGAATCTATAAGGCATAAGGTTTCAACAACACTGCTTCAAATCCCACACATCACGTGAAGCAATATTTGAGGGATTCATATCAGGGATCGGTGCCACCCTGATACCTGGTAGCCTCAGTCAATAAGAAACCGTCGGCCAAGTGCCTACCGTACTACTGGGGGGCTATGGTACGGTCGACCTCTAAACCTAGATACAAGGACTCGTGGGTATCACATGAAAAATAAAATAAGAGAAAAGTTTAACCATGTGGCAAGTTGACTAATACGGATACAAATCAATCGCGCCCGGAGGCCAGTTCTATGGAGAGGATAGCATTGACGGTTGGCTCTTAGGATTATCAAGTGTAATGTTGTTGTTGACCAGGAAGCTCTGCTATACAAAGAGATTCTGAGGGTAACTGATACAAGGAGGCAAAGTATTATTTTGGAAAACTTATAAAGATAACGAAACGAAACTTCAGGCAAACGTTATCAAAATATGTTTTCTTTTACGTGTATAACTACCATAGACTAATACATACATAGATACATTTATTCTCTCATCTGACGTTTCATTTCACACTCTTCGTCGTAGGTTTGTGGAAATGAGAGCAATTAAATTTATAATTAACTTACACCAGGTGGAGTTACAAAATATGTTCACTTAACCTTTTCATGTCGTTTTGGCGTAGAACTGACAAATTTAAATGCATTTTTCAATTTTTTGTTGACTTTTATCGTTGGTATACATTTGTATTGTATTTAACACAACTAGTTTGCCACAAAAACATGAAATTCGGTTGTTGTTCCTTTGTTGAACGTTGTTTACTATTGCCTCTATCTGGTATTACTGAACCCATGTTTTCCACCATCCAATGTTTACTTTCCACCGTACCTATGACGTTTAATTTATTGAGAGAATAAAAGTATCTATGTATGGATTAGTCTATGATAACTACACAGACAATTATAACACTGATTTACTGTCAATCAAGCCATTGTTTGATCACAAATAGAAAAGTGAACAAATGTTTTATCAAAACACTGCCCCCATATGATCTAAAAAGTATTAGTATTCTCTTGGTCATAGAGTAATTATTTACAGAGAGAAAATTTGTTTTCTCTGACGTTTCCTTTCACACTCTTCGTGGTGCAGTCGGTGTGACAGGAGCTGGTCGGCTTACACCAGGAGGAGTTACAAGAACTGTTGACTTAAATTTGCAATGACATTTTGGTGGAGCACCATGAAATTTAGGGGCATTTTAGAGTTGTTTATTATAATATAAAAAATTATAATATAAAAAATCAGAATTGATTTCAATTAACTAATTCGCGTTTTTCTGTATCGATAACACCCAAAACGTAATGCCGTGGTTTTCTTGTTAGTTGGTTTGAATCATTTCCCCTATATGGAATTATTAAAGCAATTCTTTCCAACATCCAACGTTCATAACACACCAGGCAAAATGTCACAAATTTGCTGAGCGAGATATTTCCTCTATGCGTGCATTTCTCTATGAACGCATTTGTAAACACAAAATATACATATTACACGCATAAGATGTGTGTGGTAACACTGAATACAATGTCAACTGACGGACAAGCCTTTAATTTTGCTTTCATTCAGTGACCGACACCATAAGAGAATGGACCAAATAATCAAAACAAATATTGGTTTTGGGAAGAGTACACCAAAGGAAAAAGGAGAACTATCTACAATAAGGAAAAAGGAGAACCATCTACAATAAGTTATCTAATTACATGACTGTTCTGTTTAAGTTTTTCTAATATGCAGTTAATGTTTTAATTGTATCAATGAAATAATTTCTCAAAATTAAGTGCAATATTTAACTAAAGTTATAATTCAGCCAATTAAATAATTTATAATTCCCTGTGAACTAAAGTAACTGAATGTATGTATAATTAGGTCAACAAATATATTTGTATATATATAATATATATATCTATTAGGGCGGGTTAATATTTTATGAAGCGTATAGCAAAAACATAATCTATAGGTGATTTTGAGAAATTTTGCTCAAGAGACCGTAGCTATAAGTCGGATTTGGAGCCCCCCAAAAATTTCAAAATAGATATTTTTCCATATATACATAGAATAATTAATTAAATTCGTAATAAAATCGGATCGAATTATAGTAGATTTCTCAGTGTGGGCTTGTTTGAAAGGTATTTTTATCACCTTTCAGAATCTGTATTGATACTAATATTTTTTTTTATTTTTAGTAGAGATATTAGGAATTTTTTGTCGAAAATAGCCTAAAATGACGGCTTATTCTACAGGTATCAATACACATTCTGAAAGGTGGAAAAATAACTTTTGGGGGGCTCCAAATCCGACTTAGAGCTATGGTCTCTTGAGCAAAATTTCTCAGAATCACCTATAGATTACGTTTTTGCTATACGCTTCAACAAAAAAATCGTTCCATACAATTTCACCCGCCCTAATATATATATATACAAACGAATGAAGTCTACAGCGCAACAAACACAGCTGTATTTGTATCACAAACAAATTTGTATTTGGACCACAAACAAATATATTCTAACATATTAATCATTGTGTTTCAAACACGTAATATTGAATAGCAAACACAATGTGTTTGGACACAAGTATACTTTATTTGCGCCGCGCTAAAAACACACGTTATATTTGCTTCCAAACAAGAAAAGAATACAGATTTTTCAGCGTGTGGAATTTCTCCTGTGTCCTGGCCACTTCACTGGCCATTTGGTGAAAGTATAATGCTTGAAAGAAAGGGGTTGCGCAGTTACGCTTGTGAAAATAGAACCAAATAATTATATTATCATGAAAAAGTATAGCCAACGGTTTAAGATTCGATTGTTAGTAAAAGTGGAATTTCCACGGAGTCAAGTGGAATGTAATTTGTTGAAGTAATTCCTTATTTTGGGAAACTAATTTGAATTTGTTAATTTTTTTTTTTTTAAATATTCAACCAACTATTGTCCAAAATTGGACTAACACCCTTTAATTAAGATTCGATTGTTAATGAAAGTGAAATGCTTCCTCTTTAATAAAATATTTCCTAATAAGGCATTATTAGAAATAACATTTAACCAATGTTCTCAGTTTCGGTTGCAAGAAAAATAGAAATTTTTTCACAAAATGTTGTTGCACAAATTGTTGTGTCACAAATTTGGCACCGAGATTCACTTGTGGAAACAGAAATTTGTAATTTATTCACAACCCCACAGTATTCAATGTTGTAAACCAACACGGGATAGATAGAGTAACTTTGTAACTTCATCAAGGATGATTTTTATTTATTCGGCCCTTTTATTAGTAACCCTGCAAATTTTCACTTAAATACAAAAAGCGCATAACCATTAGGAACTGCTTTAAAAATTACCGTGCTCGGAAGAAAAGTTTCGCTACCACATTTTGCTACTGCACTGAAAAAAAGCCTCGTCTCTTTTACTTACACTTTTAGTGACAGTGACCTAACGTATGAATTCAGCCCCGCAACGTAAATATTCATTGCAGCAACACTAAAATCATCGGATGTACGAAACTGTTAATTGATGCTATGATTATTTATATTATGGTTATGAATATTTACATTGTGGCTGTGAATATTTAAATTTTATCAATGAATTTATCCGTTAGCTCGCTTTAGATGTAACTATTCAGTATACCAATGACAGCAAATTCGCAAGCCCATTTTTCCATGTAATGAGAACTCAAGTTAAATTAAGTTCTTTAAGTTACCGCTTGAATTTGTTAACAATAAATGCCTTACGAAGGGAACAAATTTTCCCATCAGATCAATTACTGATCATTTTATTGTGTAATAAAAGTCTGTCATTTCACTTTCGTGAAAGTGGAACTAAGAACAAGTCGCACTGAAAGGCGTTCATCTACAATTTGCATTTGTGCTCCTTTTTTCTGACAAATCTTTGCTGAAACAACTATTCTGATTGATCTGACTACTCAACAGATATTATCTCAAGTCGGTGTCTTTAAATTCACAGGTAAAATGTATCCACTGCAATGTGGGAAAATGGTATAAACTAAAGAAGGGATACCTACATTTACCAAGTGTAACAAAGTATCTGAAAAAGGGTTCTACAAAAGGACTTTCGACTGATCGATTTTTTGCAGGAAAAAATCAAAAAGTCAAAATCGACTTTTGTGTAGTTGAAAACTCGACTTTAGTTCTTATCCCTTTTTGTTTGAAAATATGAAATAAATTTCTATATCTCACAAACAACGCCCACAACGAGCAACTGTCTGGTGCGGATTTTGGATTGGGCCTTACGTTTTTGAACATGAGACCAAAATTGCAGTGACTGTACTGTGAACGGCATTCGTTACAGGAACGTGATACCGGAGTTGTTGTGAGTTCGCATGAAACAATCGATTTATTGCAGCAACGATTTCCAGAGCAAATGATCTCAAGAAATTCTGACGTCAACTGGCCACCAAGATAATGCGATTTAATGTCGCGCGATTTCTTTTCTTTGGAGTTGTTGTGAAATCTCGGGTTTATACGAATGAACCAGAAACAATTCCTAAGCTTAAATCCGAGATCCATCGCATCATGGGTGAGATACAGCCACATCTCTGTGAAAAAGTCATGGAAAATTTCATGATCAGAGAATTGGACAGTCATCAGAGCCGTGGGATTTTTTTGACGGATATTCTATTCCGTACTTAATCTGAAGATGTCTTTTGACGGATATTCTATTCCGTATTTAATCTGAACATGTCTTCTTTACTATCTAATAAAAAAAATCGCAACTCTCTCGAGAAATACGTATTTTATTTTCAAATGAAAAAGTGCATTCTTACTGAGGAGACACCCTATGTATTAAAACAGGGTTATACAAATAACTTAAGCATTTTATTAAATAACAATAAATGTCAGGGGACACCCGGTTGGAACGAAGATCCTTTCGCTATATATTATGTACTAGTTAATTCCAACATGCCTAAGGCGCCCGTTGAAAAATACGCTAATTTAAATGGGTCTTTAAGGAAGGATCCTTTTTGTAAAATGATACACTTTTCTTAAGATGTTTTTTTTTGGAAAGAATGTATTTTTATTAAGAAAATTATATTTTTGGATTGTTTTATATGTATTACATTTAAAAAAAATATGAAATATGTATTATACTTTCCCGAAAAGGTCCTTGTTTAAAGAGAGGTACTTCTTTTATTAAAAGCTAATGTCTTTTTTAAGAAAATGTACTATTTTTAAGAAGAAGTACTTTCTGTAAAAAAAGCCATAAGAGTATGATTTTTTTTTTACAAAGAAGTACTTTTTTAGAACAGGTACTTTTGAAAGAAGTGGTACTCTTTTCAGGAAAATTTTATTTTTTTTTTAAAAATTTACTTATTTTCAGAAAGGCTAGTTATCTCAAGACAATAAAAGAAAAGGTATTATATTATTTTTAACAAAGGTACTTTTAAGAAAATTAATTTATGTATGAAAATGTGTTTTTTTAAGAGAAGGTATTTTTTTGAAGAAAATGTTTGTTTTTAAGAAATGGGAATTTATTGTAGAATTGGTCCTTTTTCAAGAATTGGTACATTTTATCTCACGAAAAGTTATTTTGTTTCACAAAAAAGGTACTCTTGAAAGAAAACGTAGTTTTTTAAGAAAATGCAATTTTGAGAGAAAGAATTTTGTAAGAAAATTTACTTTCTTAAGAAAAGGCACTTATTTAAAAAAAAAATAATTTTTTTAAGAAAAGGTACTTTTTATAAGACAATTTAGTTTTTTTAAGCAAAGGTACTTCTTTGAAATAAGGTTTTTTTGTAAGAAAAGGTACTTTCTTTAAGAATATGAATAGGTTTTTTTTGAGAAAATTTACCTTTTTAAGAAAAGGCACTTATTTAAGGAAATGTTCTTGTTTTAAACTTCTTTCACTTTGGCTTTTCTAAATATACGTTTTATTTGGTTTAAAACTACAATATATACTAAATATTGATTACAGGCTCCAACTAGAAAACTTCCGATTAAACAAGAAATTTCCCAACATATGTGAGACATCTAGTTAATTTCTTTCTCTATGATCCCAGCCATTAGTCTAGACACAAACCAAAACAAAAGTAAACGATATAGTTGATAATAGTGGGTTGTAGCATAATAGTGTTAAAATAAAAGTTGCTTAGTTTTTTTCATTTAGTTCCCCTCCCGCAACATGCGATAAGGAACTTCGTTCCAAAATAAAATTTCTCTTGAGTGGAATGCCACTGCAAAGAAATCGAGTGCCTCATTACTTTTCACTGCTCTCTTTCTCTTACTCTCTTCATTGAATATTTCAAAATACGAGCAGTTTTTTGATAATGTTATTTTATAGAACTATACAGATTCCAACCATGTTTTAGGAAAAAAATAGAGAAGACAACGCGGACGCAATTTGGCAACCCTAGTAGAAGAGAACAAAAAAGTCGACGTGATTCAGTCAAACGCATTTTTTCCCGCGTCATAAATTGATTATTTCATAGTTTTTATATACTTTATGTAATTTTATATAAATATGGTTGGCATTTCTATAGTTAGATACAATAAGATCATCAGAAATCTGCTCGTGTATTGAAATAATCAACGAAGAGGGTAAGAGAGAGAGAGCAGAGAAATAATGCGCTTCACTCGTTTTCTTTGTTGGCATTCCACTCCATTAGTAAATAAAATAACATAGTTGCTTTATGAGTAAAACAAAAACGAAGTACTAAAATATACAGTCTAAATTTCTCTCGAGTGGAAAGCCAACAAAGAAAACGAGTGAAGCATTAAACTTTCTGTGCTCTCTCTTTTAATCTCTTTAGTGAATATTTCAATACACCAGCAGTTTGTGTATATAACTATAGAAATTCCAATCGTGTTGAAGTAGAATTAAGATATGACGCGAGACCTAAATGCGTTGGAGTAAATTGTGTCAATTTTTTGGTTCTTCCTTACGAGGGTTGCCAAATTGCGCACTGTCTATTTATGGTCTACTTCTTGGTCGTCTTTGAGTAAAATCAAAGAGGATGAAAGGGTAAGTATGAAAAGAGGATGAAATTTACCCACGACCTGCAATGCCAGCAAAGAAAACGAGTGAAGCACTTCGTTTCTCTGCTCTCTCTTATTCTCTTCGTTGAATATTTCAACATAAGTATAAGTAAAATTACATAAAGTATGTAAAAAGTATGAAATATTCAAGATATGACCCTGGAGAGAAATGTGTTTGAGTGCATCGAGTCGACTTTTTGGTCCTCTTTTACGAGGATTGCCAAATTGGCCACAACTTCTGTTCGTCTACTTTTTGATCGTCTTTGTGCAATAAGGATGTACCAGTAGAGAAGAACAAACCGCCGCAATGTAGCAACCCTCGTAGAAGAGTACAAAAAAACGAGTGAAACGCCTCTGGTCTCTCTCTCTTACTCTCTTCGTTGAATATTTCAATACACGAACAGTTTTCTGATGATGGTATTGTATCTAACTATAGAAATTCCATCCATGTTTAAGTAAAATTACACAAAATATGTAAAACGTATTAAATATTGAATATGTGACGCTAGAGAGAAATGCCTTTGAGTGCATCGTGTCGACTTTTTGCTTCCCTTTTACGAGGGCTGCCAAATTGGGCACAACTTCTGACCGTCTACTTCTTGATCGTCTTTGTCTTATCCATAGGTCATGTGGAGACTTTAATTTGCTAATCTAATTACAGACCACAACGGTCGTTTATATTCTTCAACCAAAGTGCAGGAGTGCGATTTACCAGACTTTAAGCATCCATCTGCCCCAAATTCAATAAACATCGGTAAAGTAATGGGTTTCCATAATATACAAATACGAAAATCAAGGCAAAATTCTACTACAGAAATTTAATTATTAAGTATATTTTATCCTTCAACGTGATATAGATTACAACTTACGATACTGGTGATGGTACCTTACGCTTTGAACGAAAATCCATCATTAACCTTGGTTCAAATTTAATGTAAATGTAACTCATGTAAAACTTCAAAGCGACAAACTTGATTATATGTTTTGATGTTCAATATAATACTGGCATAATGACGTATTCTCCTTCTTATCATCATAATTGCATCACTAATGAAAACCAGACCAGACAAGTTGGTTCAAGTAACATTTAGCGAGATATTTTAATATTCATTCACCTTTATATTTGTGTCACTCTACATTGCCAAAGGGGCAATCAGTCGGTTGTAAACCAAATGCGGATATTGTAAAGCCAGCAAATAGTTATAATGATATCGAAGCAAAGCAAAATATGTAACGTGCAAACTTAGCTCAAACTCAAAACCCTTGCGGCAATTATTGAAATCTGGCGCACCCAAACTTTGCGTCAGTATGCCAAAACACTTTACGATACATCTTAGCATTTTTCGCAGAAATCTAGACATTTCTGGTGAATGTGTCGGTTGTGTTTTGAGCTAACTAAAATTTCAGCCTACCGCATCCACCATGCGGTTTATTCAAACCGGTTTAACAGCTCAAGCTGGCTTAGTAGACAAAAATTAAGAAGAAGAAGAGACTGAAAATGCCATCAAAACTTGAATGGTGTTCAAACAGAGTTGATAGTAACAAAAAGTATGCACGCACGCACGCACTTTACAATGATGATGAGATGTAACACCAACTGAATCAGTAGCGGCATTCATGCAAACGTGAAAGCCGAGAACTTTTACTCAGCGCAAGTTTCCCTCGCACCGTTGCATGAGGCACCAGGTAAAGTTGCTCAGCGTAGTTGTGCTCAAAACCATATCAGCTAACCAAGATGTATACATAAGGTGATAGCAATAGCAATTGCATGTATTATGTATGTGTACTTTTTCTACTGTTCTTGTGCTATCACCTTATTTATCCATCGTAGTCAGATGACAACGAAATGTCAAAAGTTGACACGTTTCTCCATCCCACGTTTGCGCAGCATATTTGCCTCGAAAACTTTCCACTTTTGAGCAAGTCGCTTTGTATGGGAAATTTGTTTGTTTTGACGTTTGCTGTGCAAGTTTACGATGTTTTCGAGTTTACGAGGTTCTTTCGAGCTTTCATGAAGACCACTAGTGTGTAGCAGACCCTCTTCCTTGGCCAGTGTATTGCGAACAAAACACAGTATGGCCCCAAAAGGCAATTAATATTGTGGTTTCCATTGTTTTGCTAAAGAGCCGTGCACTTTTTTATATCTGTCTCACAATATAATAAAATATGACGCTAAATTGAAATATCAATTCACAGCAAGGAATCAAAATATCTTTGAATTTCATTAATTAATAATAAAAGAAAAATGTTCACTGAGAGTTAAGGAGTCCGGGTGAAAAACAAAAAACCCAAACAAAACCTGACCACTTAACTTCATGGTCAATGTCTGCAAATGTCAGGCCAATAAATGACTTTTTGTATTTTCATTTACAAGGAAAATGTAATGTGGCTTGGACTGGCCGGCCATTCGTATCAGTATTGTGATTTTTGTTTTACTAAACGGGTAAAGAAATGTGTAAGGTAAATGTTTTTGACGTTTTGTGGTTTTTAAATATTTATAAAGTTTTATGTAATGCATACAAGCATTATATGAATGGGTTGTGGAAGTGTCACAATTTGCGTTTCTTTTATAGCAAATACGCTACACTAAGTCATGGTAGACAGGAAAATAATTGTGTAAAGCTATCGCGATAAGATTTATGACCGAATGTAAGATTTACTAGATAATAGTGCCTACATGGAAAGGAAAAGTAAAGTCACACGCCTGAAATTGTTTGTCGACTTGCCGAATATTTTCATCGAAATGAGCTGGTGTACACATTCGTAACTGCAACGAAAATATGTTCATTGCTTTAAGATTATTGTTATAAATTTGTACCACTGATATGAAGCCACTGCTGTAAAGGGTGATTCAATTATACACCCTTTTTTAAATTAATTTATCGTAATCGTTTATCGTTAAGTTATCTATAATCGTTATTACTTCGTTCAAAAGTTGGCCATCTTATCCCCGAAGACTTTTGCCTTTACGTAGCCCCCAAAGAAAAAAATCTAGCGGTGTCACATCACATGATCTAGGCAGTCACTTCACTGATCCGAAGCGTAAATTAACTACTCACCGAATTTTTCTCGCGCCGTATCGGAATCAAATGTCATCAAGATATAAAATATAAATTTCGGGCATCTAATTTTCTCTCAACCCGGCACGACGCGGGAAAGATTTCTTAACGTCAGCCTCGTTAATTGCTATATTTTAGGACCAAGCAGTTCGATTGTTTTCTCTTCGTTTACTAAACATAGAGCTGCTTAAGTATTCAATTTAGTAAAAGAAGAGAAAACAATCGAACTGCCGTATCCGATAATATCAACGATTAACGACGGTGATACAAACTGAAGTTTTCTGTGGAAATGCACATATTTTGAACTCGTACTGAAGAATTTTGAATTACAATTGATGAGTTTTATATGTTAACTGATGACCTTTGAATTGCAATTCAATCGATTTCATTATCAACTGTAGTCATTTTTGATTTTCGATTACTGAGTTTTGAATAACAATTGATGAGTTTTAAATGTTAACTGCACTCCCTTGAATTGCAATTCACTTGGTTGCAACATCAATTACTGTCTTTGGAATTTCAATTGTTGCATTTTGAATTACCATTGATGAAATTTTAAATTTAATTGATAAATTTTAAATTTAAATTAATACCCTTTAAATTAAATATCAATTAAATTTAAAATATCAAGTGTTATACTCTTTAATTCAAACAGAAATATTAAATTCCATTGATATTTTTTTAAGTGATATCTCCTTAAAAATGTTGTAGTTTTCGAGGGGTATTATGGCAAACATAAATGACAATTTTGGAAATTTGTGCCTGGACCGGGGAGATCTTTTCAAAATCACTGCAATTTCTAGTTTTATACTCACCTATGAAGACCTACAGTTTTACAACATTTGGGTGCTTTTTTTTGCGGCAAAATGATCGATATTTGCGAGTGGAACATTAGCAGAGCGGGGTTCGAATCAATATTCTCATGTAAAAGAGTATCGCACAGAGGCCATTGCACCACCGCCGCACTGTGGTTCCAAATCGATTTTCTTTTGGAATTAATTCGTCAAGTTTTGAACTGAATAAAATATCGCGATGAAATTTCACATGCTTAGAGCAGAGGTATTTTCCGGATGATATACGAACTCAAAATATGCGGTTAATAAAATATGATATACATTTTCTAATCGGTGCTTTGCCATTTGATAATTTTTAGAAATAAATTTTTTTGTACTGAAAAATTGCTGAAAAATTTTGGAAAGGACCTACCGGGAGGGCCCAAAATGACTCAAAGAGGGCATCAAACGCATCTAGTACATTATTTTGCATCTGCATGAAAAAAAATTACAGCGAAATAACATTGTCGCATAAAAAAAACAATAAAAATTAGACTTTTTTGGAAGTTTTGTCTTTAGCACTTCTAACTAACTTTTGTTTAAAGTAATATATTTGAAGTTTATTTCGAATTTCCTAAACAATCTAACAATATATATCATTTGTAAATCGGACTAACAATGACATCGTACCGTTGAAAACACGGATTAAATTCGGCAAAAAGTATAAAATTTTGTTTCTTATAACTTAAATATCTCTTAAACTACTTGAGATAACCCCCACATGCAAGCATAGATATTTATTTAGATATATAATTGTACTTTTGGCATTGAATTAAAAAAAAATTTGGCATGGTCGATGTGACCAACTTTCGAGGGTTGCCTAGTAGTCCCCATATCTACTAGATATCCAAAATTTGTCACATCTAAGCATGTGAAATAACGATATCTTATTCCGGTCAAAACTTATAGAATTCATTTAAAACAAAAAAGGGATTTGTAACCACTGTGCGACGGCTACTTATGGAAATATATTTATCAATAGCTCAGAATCAGAAATACTGGCAGCATTGTGAAATCGAATTTCATTACTTTTGTGATATATTTTTTAGAAAATTTCACAAAGTCCTAAGATTGCACTTCCACTTCGAAAATTGCAATTATTTATGGCTGACAAAACTTTTAAAAAATTCATATAAAACAGATATGTATGTATATAAAATAAAATATGAAATAAATTGCACAGGATCTTGCATAATTGCAATGCATTGTTTTGTGAAACCAAATTAAAAATCGATTTAAATTTCGTCACGGAACATCACATTGACTTAAATACTCGTTGTCTTCTTTGCAACGAGTTCAAGCAATGTGATGGATCCGGATCCATAAAACAACAACCAGCTACTCTAGAGTTTAAGTAGCTGATGATCATGCTGTTGCTGCCCATGGAAAATCTATTGAATCGAGATGGCTGTATCATATTTTGTGGTTCGACCACTTTCGTTGCCATGATGTTTTATACATTTGATGGGGTTTCTATTTCAATTGCAGAGGATAGGCTGCGTATGGCTACGTATGACTGCTGATTTTGAGACTAAAATAAGATTTGATTTGTTTCGTATTACGATTATTTTTAAAAACACGATTATGTAAAATTTCAAACACAACAAGCAACAACACTTGTAATATATTAAAAATTCATTAACGAATCGCAACATTTTCAAAACAAAAAAGTTTAATTTAAACATCTTCAAAACTGGTTTGAGAATTATAATTTATTAGGTTTATGCTAGTTCAGAAGTGAATTCAATGTGACGCATTGTGAAAGAGTCAGCCGAAACTGGATCCGCATTCTTGATATACACTCTATAATTACCTCAAGTAACACATTGGGCTTTGAGCTGCAGAAACAAGTCAATATTGTAAATGTCAATCTCCAGATTCAAATGTTACTTACTTGCCTTGGGACCCTACAAAACGAAGATAACATATTTCGCCAACCAGTCCAGTCCGACTTTTTGTCTTAGGTCACCGGTTGATGATACGTAGTGCACGCAGGAATTCATCAACTTGATCCCTCCAGCGGAATCTTTTTATTTTTCGCCTTTCTTCGAGTTTCGAAAAACCTTCGTGCTGGTTTCGTCTTCATCCATTCTACTGACATGGCCCTAGCCAGCGCAATCGCGTTATTTTGATCCGCTTAACTATGTCAATGTCGGGGTATAGCTCATACAGCTCCTGGCTCATTCGACGCCGATACTTGCCGTTGTGCACTATACGCCCACACATTTTTCAGAATATTTTTCTCTCGAAGACTTCCAGAGATGTTTCGCCTGCTTGCCATAAGACCCAGGATTCTACGCCATAAAGTAAGACAGGCTGTATCGAGTCTCGTATAACTGGACTTTTGTTACTCGAGAGAGGGCTTTATCTCTAGCCCAAAATAACATCTATTCGCAAGCACAATTCTCCGCTTGATCTCAAGGCTGACGCTGTTGTTTTTGTTTACGGCAGATCCGAGGTATATAAATTGCCCCACCACCTCGAAATTATAACGGCTATTTGCGCTTTGGTCTAAGGCCCTGCTGGTTGAAATCATTAATTTTGTCTTGGCCTCATTTACTATCAGACCCACTTTAGGTGACTCCTCTATTCTCGCAAACACCCCAGTTCTTTACTTCTCACATTGTGCGCCCAATGATATCTATATCATCAGCATACCCGAGCAGCATGTGACTTTTGCTGCTGAATGTGATTAATAATGTGTGTCGCCGTCACAAAGTGAAGTGACCGTCATTGAAAGAAATGTAATGTGGTCAGACCAGGGATCGAACGATAAGTGAGTCCGTCCGGTCTTGATAGCGACAGCAGGGCGTTAGGACGTTTCAAGCATAGGTGGGGCCGCATCAGTTAGGAATCTACATAGTACCCTACTATTGACCACCTACAGTTAGTTTCATTAAGGGTACAATTCCACAAGAAGAGCTTACAAGTTGCTACATGCATGCCCACATGTTCCAGTTCCCCTAGAATAACAGAATAAAAGGGAGTCCCCTGTATGGCAAGATCATCCCTGTGACCGGCACCCAAATAAGGTAAATATTAAACTGTTCAGCCATCTCATTAAGCTATCTTCAATAGTCGAGAGAAGTTCTTGAATTCAGGAAGACATATTCCAGGGATTTTATGGCTGTTTGGATATCCCAGTAAATATTGATTTCGAACTCAGTCAGAACAATACTTCTCAGCCAGAACATTACTTCTCAGCTAATAAATAAGATTTCATTCTGGTAGACGCGACAGTGATCAGGCAATTATTATGCTATAGAAGGCTGTAGGTCCTTAGAAAATACACCAAAGCCTACCTTATCATAACCTGTATAAAAGTTCACGAATCTCATATGCCCAGGGATACGACCTTTGTATTCTGATCTATCAGGTATAATAGTGAGGTACTTCCTGTCAAAGAGGGCCGGGCATTGTGTTGAGAATTACACTGTGTCCGAAGGCATTTTGTGACCTCCTGAGCGGCAGTTCCCTAAGTCTAACAGCAGTAACGGGGACATGCAGCCTAGCTACAGTGTTGAGTGTAGTATGACATTTAATGTATCGGTCGGTGCCGTTCTCTACGCACCTGCTATACACATACCAGCCAGAACTTTATCCAGTATCGCGCAGTAGATGGACTTTCGTAGAGGAGTCCACCAGACGATAACGCCATACAGCAGTTTCGCTGTAACTACTACCGTATACATTCAATAGACTATACACGGGTTCAGACCCCATGGTTTTCCTGTTGCCCTTTTACACGTCTATAGCGATCATACATGGGTTTTTTCAATTGCATTGGATTTTAATTTGCATTACTTTATCTAATGCAAATGCAAAATAATTACTATTGTTCGCAATGGCAATTACAAAATTTTGAATTTGCATTTGGTCAGGCAATACAAATGCAGGTTGTGGAATCGGATGCCATATGAAATGAAATATGGGAATGCTTTTATTTGTTTTGAATTTGTTTGACTGCTGGCAATTCTGTTGTTAAAGAAGTTTATATGTAGAGGTTTGTGGCTTGTATAGGTATTGCCTCGTAGACTTTCAAATCCATACACCTGTACTGTGTAAAATATTTGAAAAACAAAATTGCCAGATATGAAGGAAATGCTTTGAAAATAAGTACAATTGCCAAGGGTATTGAGATTTTTTTTGAATTTCCATTTGGACAGGTAATTCAAATTAAACTACAAACTATAATTGTCATATATGATAGCAATATATGTATTTCAATACCCCTAAGAAGACAGGTACAACACTTGGTATCTTATACCTCCTATTGGAAAGAACCAGTTCGGTCATGGTTGGGTTCGCTCCAAGAAAATTATCCAAAGCCCATCTTGCGGTGGTATGAAGGGCCTATGGCAGGACGTCCCTAATAGTACTTCCCTCTAATCGCTATTGCCACGTCATTTGCGTAGGCAACAGCCTTAAACCCATATTCTCCAGAGAAAGCAAAATATTGTTCATGGAGAGATTCCATAGCAGAGGCGAAAAAAGGCCACCTTGAGGCGTTCCTCTGCAGGTAAATCTATAGAGGCTCTAAACTACCCAAAATACATCTCCTTGTAAGAAGGTTGCCGACAAACAACCTGATATTGCTGTCAACCCCCTGAACAGTGATTGTCGCAGTTGTTGCGACTGGAAACATCGAAGTAACAACATTTAATATGCTTCACCACTCGCTGAGTTGGATGCACTTAAGTAAGATAGAATCTCTTGAAATACACGACTTTACTATCTGTTACATGCAATAAAATGTGATGAGTAAAATACTATTTCAATGCCGGAAATGAAGCGCAAATAATGTGCAGTTATTTGCACAACATGTTGACTATCATAACCCGTGCATTTCGACGCACTTAAATAATGCTGCCAAGGGGGAATTCCCCAACAAAATTAATCAAACTTTTAAATAATCGGAGGGCAGCTGGCTCTCACTTTCTAAGAATTTGCTGGGACAGGGTATTGTATGTCGGCAATTTTGACATCATATTAATATTCACAGTGACCTATTTTTAATTGTGGTCTTTTTTATAAATTGGGATTTCATACAATATTTTTTAGTTCGTGTCATAAAAACATTTGATTTACTATCGGTCCTTCCGCTCTCACTTCAATTCCCATTACCATTTTGCCAACCCTAAAGTGTAATTGTGGACAGACCAACAGCATTGTTTTTGTTTAATGACTCTTCATTTCTGACACGAATATTCAATCAATTTGTTTATAAATTCGGTTGCAAACAGTTTTCATTTAATATCAATAATATATATGTATATTTAAAAAAAAAAACATTTTAAAAACTGCGAATGAATAATAAATTTTGATTAAAAATTAATTCATGTATAAATGACATATTCGCATACATATGCATATACATATTTGATTGTAGGTGTGCGTGAACGGCATACAAATAAATACATACATACCAGTACATTTATTTTTAAATACATATAACTGTAACATATGTATATAACAGCTACTATTGACAAACTACAAAAACTCTCATTTATTTATATTTATATTTATAAAAAAAACAATGGGCACTCACAAACACATAAGTTTCCTTTTTCAAAGTTTGAACAACATTGGCTCACAATAACAATTGCAATGGTATTTATTGAAATTTGTAGTTTAATTTTATTTAAATACATTTGTAAATATTTTGCCGCCGCTAAATTTAGTAAAACACATTTTGTGATTGGAGCCAAACACATGAAATATTCATAATTTCAAAACAATGAATTATTGACGAAGAAAAACAAAAATTAAAACTGCTAATGCCTTCGAACTAAAAAGCTGTCGGCAAATAAATTCATAATACGAGCATTTAAGTCAGGAAAAGAAAGAAAAAATAGCAATTACAAAATTTGTACGCTAATATTGACGATAAATGAATTATATTCATTACACAAGTGAACTAAATTAAGAGGCAACAAATATTATTTACCCGTTTTAAGAACAGAAGAGAAATATTTTGTCTAGTAGGGATTTCTTAAAAACGGTATTAAAGAATTTCAAATCACGGGGTCTGGAAAGCTCATTGCTGTAATGTTAAACTTTACGAGGTTGTTGCAGATCACTCTATGGTATATCGGTTTTTGAAATGTCTTCTGGCTAGATGCTTCCAGAAAGTTGTTTAGCAAATTTATCAACCATTCATGGTTAGAAGCATATTATTAAAAATAAGCTGCTGTAATCCCATAGCAGACAAAACAACCAAGGTGCACCACTCATCACATTTGCTCATTAACCCTAGTGAGATAACGTACGTCTTTGAGACGTATGAAATATAAGTATTTATTTATTTCTTTGATTTTTAAGGCGAATACTGTTCGTTGGTTTTGCAGTTGGTTCTGTCAATATGTTAAGAATTTTTTGATGTATTAACATCTAAAGGCACGGGAAGGGCAAACTGTAAAAGTGAACACATCCAAACTACACACAGCGTTAGCATCATATACGTGCACTCACAGAAAAATTCGGTTGAGACAGCCGAATTAGCCGTAACCGAATTAAGAGGTTGTCTCAACCGTATTAGAGGTTGACACAACCTCCTTAGAGTTTGACGCAACCTCATTAGAGGTTGACACGACCTCATTAGAGGTTGACACAACCTCATTAGAGGTTGTCACAGCCGAATTATAGATTGACACAACCTCCTTAGAGTTTGACGCAACCTCATTAGAGGTTGACACAACCTCATTAGAGGTTGACACAACCTCATTAGAGGTTGTCACAACCTCATTATAGGTTGTCACAGCCTAATTAGAGGTTGTTACTACCGAATTTAGATAGTGTCACAAATTAATTATTAACGTTTTTTATTATTAAATGATGATTTATTTTCCTGTATTCTTATAAAAAATTCAAAAAGCGAGAAAATAAAGTCATACGTATTGGGTAATCTATATTATAATAAATTTGTTGTACATGCCTCTTCCGACCTTTTTCAAGTCCCAGCCATCACGGGACACCGCACTAATTCTCACATTCGGCTGATGTATCGGTTAATTTAGGTCCTAAACAATTTTGTACACAGACGATTGCAGCACATCTCACATGACCGACCATGAAAAAACTGGAAAACTGTTGATATCTGCTTCAATAATTTCTGCAAAATAAGACGTTTGAATACAAAACATATTTTACTTACCTTTCTTAATAACAGCAAACAATTTTGAAATTTTTTAATACTTTTTAAAAAAACATTTGATTATAGAATTTTAAACGTCATATGTTAAATACATGGCATTAGGTCGTGGTAACCGAATTGAATATGAATTCGGTTGTTCCCACAGAATTCATGAGAAATTCGGTTACAGTAACGGCATTGACGCCAAATTCGGTCGTTGCAACCGAATTAAAGCTAGATTCGATTACTGCGATCGAATTCATACCAAATTCGATAGTTACAACCGAATTGATGCCAAATTCGGTTACTACAACCGAATTAATGCCAGATTCGGTTACTCCAACTGAATTTGGTACCAACTTCGGTTCCTGCATCCGTATTTATTTCAAATTTGGTTGTTCCAACCGAAATTTTAGAAAATTTAGTTGACTGAACGAATATAATTGGAGATTCAGTTTTCACAACCGAATCAAATAAGAAACGTGGTTGCTTCAACCGAATTTCGGTTGTGGGGACTAAATTCGGTCGTAACAACCTCAATTCGGTTGTGGCAACCTCAATTCGGTGGTAACAGCCGAATTTATGGTTTCCACAACCTCTTTTTCAATCAATTAGTTCTCTGAGTGTGGTTGTTATACAACAATAGTCTCTTCATGAAAATAAGTACGATGGTATTGATGTAGCGGTAGCGAACAAACAAGCAGTTCGTCGTCGCCAAAGAGTATTGAATAGTATAGAGAACTCATGGAACGAATTTTACGACTCAAAAGCACTGGCAACATCTTTTCGTGAATGATTTTCAAAACTTATTACTCTCTTTTAGGCAAAACTTGTTCCATTCATAATTTTGATGTGAAACATTGATGCCCTTTGAAACATTTATGCTTTTTGTATTTTTTTATGTAATAACATTAGGGTTGTTTTTTTCGTAACCTATACAAGTTAACATCAACTGTTACGAAAAAAACGCATACACGTTGAGTATAATCAACTTGGCTTCATCAGATAATAATTTATTTTTATTTGTCAATTTGATTATTTAAAAGTCAAAGAGAAAATAAAATTGTAAAGAATACAGTGTAATATATAAGGTGGTTATACTGCATCGACACTACAATAGACTTTTTCTCATTTGATATAGCAGTGAATTATTGCATTGAAAAATAGGATGTTTGGGTAAACGAAATCTCCAAACACGAGATTACGATTGCCATATTGGGGTATCGCTCTATTCAATATTAAATCAGGCATCGTAAACGAACGCTCACAGCCCAAAATCTATGACTCGAGAGCACGTGCTCTAAAATTACAACATAAAATTTACCACAAAGTACACAAAATGTACCAGAAACTACATACATATACAATACCTATTTAACGTAGTATGTTCCCCTAAAGTGCATAAATTGTACCATAAAATACGTATGAAAATTTACCACAAAATGTACCAGAAGTACAAAAAAGTCAATTGTACCAAAACTTCACTAAAAGTACTTAAATTGTAGTAAAAGTACCAAAATGTGAACCAAACGACTTACGGGTACCAAAATGTGTACCAAAAAGTGCATAAAGTATATCATAAATTTTCATAAGGTGCAGTAAGCAGATAGAACCGAAGGATATATTTTGAGAATCGAAGTATTATTCCTCGGCTTTCTTTGTACACTTCACTTCCTTGTGGTTTTACTTTAGTAGTTGTTTGTCTCCAGTATTGTCTTGGAATTATTCGTCTTGAAGAAGAAAAATTCAATAATATTTTATTTTTAGCGATTTTTTACTCATTGGTTAAAGCCTCCTATGGTGGTATAATTTTTATTATTTTTTTCGATTGGACGCAGCATTATCGAGTTACAGCTACTTTTTTTTTAAGCAATTTTCTTATTTTGGCGATTTTTGTAAAAAAATCCAATGAGTGTTCGAACTCACGGGCGATGTGTTAACACCTTTTTGCTACACGGTACCTGTTCGATTTCTATGAACACATTCGTAAATGTTACATTGGAAAATAGAAAACAGCGTTCAATCATATGATGACGTTACAGTTAAATAATATTAATACTTAAAATTATTTAAAGACCCAGTGCAAGCACATGTGACATTATTTTCTTGCTCAATACTTTTTGTTTTATTCCCACAAAAGTCTAAGAATGCAAAGCAACAGACACTTGTACATACATACATACATTGTTATATTCGTACGATATAACCGAAGATCAACATAAAATACTTTTTTAATACTACTCCAAATTAAAACACTTAAATCTCGGCTCGCCGATATCGGATCGCCTTAATTTTTGGCCTAAACTCTTCGTCGAAACCCGCACTAGCTTTTTAATCCAAAAATTAATAAAATCGGCTATGAATTTCCGGAGAAAATCGCGTGGGAAAATTATATGAAAATCGCCCAATAATCACTTTCGATACCGACTGCCAAGCAACGAACAAACAAACGATGATTTACTCTTTCAAACCTAACACTTGCGTATGTATTAGTTTGATAGTTTACTGCCCTAGAGGCGCGCGTATAGATGTTAACACATCAAAAAATTCTTCCATACGAGTTGGACCACTTTATGGAAATCCGTTAGAAACCAGCAAAAATTGGATATTTTTTCGTTTGGACGCCCTGTTTCCGAGATATAGAGATTTTCCCTAATTTTTTGATATTTTCGATCAAAAATGGGGATGGGTTACCCTGGGTAACCTATTACCCATCGTCGTGGGTAGCTTCCCATTATTTTCCCCCATTTCCCTGATGGTAATGAGTAATCGTGATGAGTAATTCCCCATTGTCGTGGGTAGCTACCCATTATTTTCCCCATACCCTGTGGGTAATGGGTAAACGTTCATTACACATTCCCCACGACGATGTGTATGGGTTACACATGGGGGGGTAAATACGAACTATGGATTAATAGGATGGATATAGACACGGAACTCAACTTTTTAAAAATTTTGATTAACAAATTTACTACCCCTAATATTTACATCATAATTTTCGAAACGTCGTGGAAATATAAGAAATGGAATGACATGAATTTTGTATTTTCCATACAACACACTCGAACTTGGTTGGTAACACTTTTATCGGGGTTATTCTCAACTTCTAAAATTATACATGTTAACGTGCAGGTTGTCATTTTGTATGACTTACCGTGTACAAGTTACGAAAAAAACGCCCCTATTGTCGAAATGGTGCATTTCTATTGAAGTATTCCATAAAGAGAATAAGACTATTTGTGCTCTTTTACTCAGACTCTCTACATGAGAGCGGAAAAAGAGTGCAATAAGTTCTCTATACTATTCAATACTTTTTGTCGTCGCTCTGCTTATGACAAAACAAAAACAATTATTTCAGTGAGCTAAATATTGTTTTATTTATTTTAACAATATTACATCTAATGTTAAAGCAGATGTAAGAAAAAAGAAAGTGCAACAGCAAAATAGCACTCAAACTATTTTTTTTATTTTCCAATTTAACATTTACTAATGTGTTCATAGAAATCGAACAGGTACTGTGTGAACACATCGCCCGTGAGTTCGAACACTCATTGATTCTTTTTAAGAAGAGGTTCCATTTTAAAGAACAAGTTCTTTCTATAAGAAAAATCTATAAGAGTATAAATTTTTTTTCAAAGAAGTACTTTTTTTAAGAACAGGTACTTTTTAAAGAAGTGGTACTCTTTTTACGGAATGGCTATTTTTTAAGAAAATTTACTTATTTACAGAAAGGCTACTTATCTCAAGAAAAGAAAAGAAAATGTATTATTTTATTTTTAAGAAAATGTTCATTTGTAAGAAAAAGTATAATTTTTAAGAGAATGTATTTTTTTGAAGAAAATTAATTTTTTTTAAGAAATGGGATTTTTTTTAGAATGTTCCTTTTGTCAAGATGGGTACATTTTCAAGAGCAGGTACTTATCTCAGTAAAAGTTATTTTGTTTCATTTAAAGGTAATCGTTAAAGAAAAGGTAGATTGAATAAGTGATGATTTATCCGACCTTTCGTATTGTATTCAAAAATTAAATTGTCCGAGCGTTTGGTCGTGTTTATTAATTAATTATATTTTTTTTTCGATATTTCGCTATCCTTTGGATAGCATCGTCAGGAAGATATATTATTAATAATATATTAATATCGAAAAAAAACATAATTAATTAATAAACACGACCAAACGCTGGGACAATTTAATTTTTGAAAAGGTAGTTTGTTGTCAGAAAATTTCCTTCTTTTAAGAAAAGGTATTTATTTTAAAACAAATTATTTTTTAAAGCAAAGGTACTGTTTGTAAGAATATTTACTTTTTTTAAGCAAAGGTACCTCTTTAAGATAAGGTATTTTGTTAAGAAAAGGTACTTTGTTTAAGAATATAAATAGGTATTTTTTGAGAAAATTTACTATTTTTAATAAAAATGCACTTAGTTACGAAAATGTCCTTTCTTAAACTTCTTTCTCTTTGGCTTTTTTAAATTTACATTTTATTGGGTACAAAACTACAATATATACTAAATATTGGTTACAGGCTCCACCTAGAAAACTACCCATTAAACAAGAAATTTCCCAACGTATGTTAGTCAAGACATAAACCGAAGCAAAAGTACCCAATATCGTTGACAACACTGGATTGTAGCCTAGTAGTGTTAAAAAGAGTTGTGTAATTTCCGCCGGATTCGGTTTTAACCTTTATTTAAGTAGTTCCCGAACAAACTGTCAAATATTAACAATGAATGTAAATTATATAAAAGATTTGATTTTTAAGTTTTAGTGAAATTCCTCGATTGAGTAGAAACATGTTTTCATTTGTCAAATATAAATATGATTTTATAATTAAAATGAGATTTAATTATGCTTAAAAAAAATAGAAATTTAATTTAGAATATAAAACCGCATATGAAAATTTCTTTCAAATTTGAATATGATTATGAAATTTAAATCAGGTGCATTTTAATTTGAATGAAAACTTAAAATTGTATATACAAATTGGAAAATCGAGGGTTAAATGACTGTGTCTCGAAAGAAACAAAAAAACGAAAACTGGTATTGGTACTCAAACTACTCAGAAAAGTCAGAGCCAACTACTGGTAAAATTTGCTTTGATGCATACTAAGATAAAACTTGAGAAATGGTTTTGGCGCGAAAAAAATACTCGTATAGAACCTTTAGTGTTAATAAAACTAGACTAAATTAGTGTTAATAATATTAAATTAATGATTAAAAAACACCTAAATTCAGTTCTATACATTATATTATTAATATTAATATTATAAATATAATAATAATAATATTAAAATTATAAAAACAATACAATTTTATTTCTTTAAAATAGTCAACAAATTCTCACGACGTACTGTCGTTTAATCCTCGAGATGATTAAAATTTAAATATTATTATCAATCTTAAATTCAGCTACAAAATATTGAGATTTAAACGCGTAAACCAGTATGAAACTCATGGTAAGCAAATTTATTGTACTGCAATTTTTTAAACAAACACTGACGAAACAGGTTTCTTGAAAATTTTACTTATGGAACAAGCAGAAACTCGGTTTTTTTACGAAACTATTTTTGGCAATATTAAAGCTAAATTTGGTGCAATGTTTAGTTTTGATGACGGCCTCTTCATCATGTGACGACGACATTATCGAGTAAGTTCTAAAAAATCCATTCGGAATCGGTGTAAAGCAGTCGGTGTAAACCACAGCCCACTGATTGTGAAAAGGTCCCTGCAGTAGCCGCATGTGAAGAAATGTGAAACTATTTATCACTATATTCATTCTTCTCTCATAAATATAGAGTTTTCAGAGATGACTTCAATAATTTTACGGCAGGTTTTATAAAACCTAGGAAAAATTGTTACCCAGCAAAAAAACACTGCTTACCCGGAAGCAGAATTGTAAGGCGAAAACATGGTGGCAATCGCTTACAAACCTACTGAAATAAGGCATGATTTTTGTATGGGATGTCCCACTTGGAAGCACTACTTAAAGGCGACCAAAGGCACTTCATTCATTCCAGTCTAGAAGATATGAAGATTATTGCCTTACTTTATTGCAGAGCAGTAAGCGAGCGACAAGAAAAGAATTAGCATTGCCTTACAATATCGCTATCTCGGTAGCACAACTGTATGTTATAGAATGGTCTTTTCGTTTGTGATTCCATACTTCATTTGCAGTTTGGTATGCCGGAATTGTAATGACTTCTAAGTAAGCGCTTCAGTATGGGGAAAACATTGCTAGTGCTTCCAAAACCATAAAAAATTTTTTGCTATGTAAGATCAATTTGCATTGTTTCCATGATAAATTAAATACAGGGTTGTCCATACACAAGTATATGTACTTTTAAAAATTAAATTAAATTCAATGCACTTAATTTATTTTGAAATATTTATACAAAATATTCCCTTTATTTATGGAACACAATTTCATTCATGTTGCTACCGCAAACGGCTTGTAGTAGCGCATCCTGTCAGTCCAACCTTCCAAGTCTTTGCTGACATTTTCTGTTTCGATCTCACGAATGGCTTGGATGATGTTAGCCTTAGGGGTGTGAATCGTTTCTGGATTATTCGCATAACATCTCTCTGTAACGGCAACCCACACGAAACATCTTAAAGGGGTCAAATCGCAGCTCCGAGGCGTTAAATTGATTGTTTGATGAGCTGTATGATATGGTGCGCCATCCTGCTGAAACCAAAGTTTACTCAAGTTCATATCTTCCATTTCCAAATAAATGGCCCAGTGTTACCACCGCTCCAAAATCCATACCAAACTGTCAATCTCTTTTTATTAATAAAGATGAAAAGGTTATTATTTCAATAAAATAAATTGAAGTTAAATTTAAATTTAGTATAAATAAAATTTAGTATAATAAAAATAAAATTGTGGCCGTCGGTGGTGCAATGGTTAGTGTGCGCGGCTCTTGTACATGAGATCCTGGGTTCGAACCCAGCTCTGACCACCTTCAAATTTTCTTTCGGCGGCGGTCACCTCGCATAGTGACGGCGACACTATCGAGTATCTAGCCATGAAAATGCTTCTCAAATTACCGTTCGGAATCGGTGTAAAACTGTAGGTCCCAATCAGTGAGTGAAAACTGGAAAGCGCACAGCTCAGTGATTGTGAGAAGTTCTCCCCAGTCCCTTCATGGGATGTAATGGGAAACCATTTATTTTATTTATTTATAAATAAAATTACTGAAAATAATAAAATTGAAGAAGCTAAAAAATATTTTAATGATTATTAATTTACGTAAAGAAGTTTGATTTAATCCACCTAAAGCTCCAATTGTTCTTGATAAAACTATTCTCTCTTCTTATTCACGAAATAATTTTTATGCAAATTATATTTTTTTTAATTTAAAAAAATAATTATTTAAAAATCTTATTTAGAACTCATTCAAGCTACAAAAATCATTCTTTAAAAATTAAATCATGATTCTGAACTCGTAAATTTTATTAAAAATTTGTGGTCGTCGGTGGTGCAACAGCTAGTGTGCACGGCTCTTGTACAAGAGAACGTGGGTTCGATCCCTGCTCAGGCCACCTAATATTTATTTCAACGACGGTCACCTCAGCCATGAAAAAGCTTCTCAAAATACCGTTCGGAACCGGTGCAAAACTGTAGGTCCCAATCAGTGAGTGTAAAACTAGAAAGGGCACACCTCACTGATTGTGAGAAGCTCTCTCCAATCCCTTCATGGGATGTCATGGGAGACCATTGGTTTTTTATTAACAATTTAAAAATCTTACTTTTTATAATTTAATTTTTAAATTTTTTCAAGGATTATAACCGACGTCAAATAACCGGTTTACGGATGGTGCAAAAATTATAAATCGATCTTCTTCAAGTGTTTTAAGATTCCTATGACTGATAAGATGCCGCCCTAAGTTTCTCCTTGTTGAAATATATATTCAAACAATACTGGACAAAAACACCATAACAGTTTTAGCTGTCATAACGTTGCTGTTGGAGAATTACCTCTAAATGGTATTGGGTACATCTTCACAATAGTGCAGAATGGGGATTAGTTGTACGAAAATAAAAAACTCGTTCCTCCCAAACGAAATCTCAGATAACTGAAGTTCGTTTGGCGACTGTAGTTGGGAGAAAGTAACTTCTGTTAAGCCATACATGCCATATCGTTTGGGAGAACCCAAAAATGTTTGCAGTAAACGCCAACTGTTCCCTCGGTTACAACAACCGAGTTCCAGTTGATCCTATCATAAAAAAACGTTTGCGCGATATGAAAAACGTTTGCAGTAAACGAGTTATGAAAAACTAGATCTGAAAATCGTTAGCGTGAAACGAAACACGGTTACACCAACTGTTCTTTCGGCTACAGCAACCGAGAGCAATTAAAACTTTTATTTATTGCTTCCAGAAGCTCTTTTTTTGTTTAAATTTCCAACTTTTACAAGTTTTTTTTATAAAAAGTTGGAATTTTTGTCTATTTTTTCACTGTCTATTTACACGTCTGTCTCGCCTTACATTCAAATAACAACTAAAACCGCAGCAACGCGTGAATTGTCCATTCAAGATATATTGAGCATTGGAGTGTGTGAGCAATTTTATGTGTATGCCAAACGAGAGGGTAAGACCGTGCATACAGTCGAGAGAATGAGAGAAATTTACGTTCTTCGTAATCTGTGCTCTCATTAGAAAAATTGCGAACGTTTTCTAAATTTGAGGAAAATGTAATTTTGTACCCGATTGAGGCAAAGGAAAATTCGTTTGCAACAACATGATACACATTTGCGATATATGAGTTTATTTGGGAGAACTACATGAACGGTTGCGATTAATAAATTAATACAAATCAATCAAAGTATTGTTGCGACAACCGAGCAATAAACGTTCGTTTTCGTTCCGTGTGGCATTATGTCATTAGGTGGACTTCCAAAAACATATTTGACTGAATGATTTCACATTAATATTTCTTATTAAGTATAAGTAAAGGGTGTCCCAAAACTCACAAAAGAGTGAATGAAATCGAATTATATCACGGCATGTATGATATGAGGCACCGTCTTAAAGAACCCACATGTCTTCCACTTCCATATAATGTAATGTAGGACCAGCAATAACTATTATTATCAATAACTATTATTATCCGACCAGCTACATTTTAGATGAAAAATGGTTCGATAATGGTCCTATCCCAAAATCTCCACCAAACTGCGGCGCGTTGCTGATACTGCATTTATTTCTCAACAGTTACTCGTATATTTACTGAACCCCAAATGCGACAATTTTGACGACTAACGAAGCCATCAAGATGAAAATAAACGTCATATCGCTGATGATGATTTTGTTCGAAAACAATGTAACATTTGTAGTTCAATTGTTTGTTGATAACAGTGAACTGTCAGCTATTACACTGACTTTTTTTCATAAACAACAACTTTTACCGCACACATGGCGCGAAATTAAAATTTTGCGTGAAGTTTCGAACAACCTTTATAAATTTCATACTGATAGGTAAACAACTCTGATTTGACGGGCAAACTCACTGTCTAAGACGAACGTGCAACTTCTTGTGCCTTATAATCTTAACCATTCGACGATCACCGGCAAGTATAAGTGTACTAGGGTTTTGACACCTACAATTGTCCAGGTAGGAAATAGAGTGATTTTCAAATGTATCTATGGGTGTTTTGTAGGTATAGGCAACAATAGTGTAGTAAACGTCAATTCTCTAACTGATCTGATTTGACCCCTATGAGCCATCAATGTGGGCGAAAGTGAATTTATTAAAAAGGCCTGCAACGGGTTGAAAAAAGTGATAGACGTGGGGGAAACATCTGGTACGTTTTGAGTCCATACCTTAACTTTTGAAAAATGTAATAATTTTACCGCGCTTACATGGACCGATCATATATTTGGCAAATATGTGTGCCTCGATAACCGCTGGACCGATCGACACAAAACTTGAACAATATGCTCAGTTAATCGACATGAAGGTTTCTCTTAGTCTCTTTAATCTATGAGCTAAGGGGCGTGTCAAAAGTGTTTTTTTACCGAGAAGGCTGAAAATTTCCATATACAGGGTGTCCCCTAAACTTTTGTCTAAACTTAAACACGTGATAGCTGAGAACAAAAGCTACAATGTTTGTTCTTACGCCAATTGCCTAGGTGGCTTCGTTTTCGAGATATTCGTGTTTAAAATAATTGCATTTTTGAATGCAATGTATTGTCTATTATTTCCAACAAAAACCAACCATTTTTCAATTCGAAAAATGTACATGACTTGTAAACTTGTAGCATGAATTTCTCATACATTAACCAAAAACTAACAAAATCGGTCAACAAAAATTAAAATTCAAATAAATGTATTTCTTTACTCTAAGCATTTATGTTCTAATTTTTCTTGTAATAATTAAGAATAAATTTCGACCTATCTTCATAATGTTTGCAATGATTACACGTCATTGATTGATAAACAATTGATAAACAATTTTGAAATTTTACTTGTCATTTCTGACAGACATTTCTCTCATTCCCTCTCACAATATCGAATTTTAATTCAAATAATATTTATTTTGTATATGCAACTATTGTGGCTCAGTATTGTAAAATTTTTGACCGGAGGCACGGCATAGTATATTGTCGAAAAAACTTTACATGTTAACCTCAAACCCTAAACCCAAAATTCCCAATTATACCTGGCAAAGTAAGTAGTTGGGGGGGGGGGGGGGGGGGGGGCGTGGTATTTGGTCACTCCTATAAATTTCTTTTTAATTTACTCCGTTATTGACCGATAAATATATGTATGCATGTATATGCATACATTGAAACGCAGCGGCATTACTTGTTTGAACGCCAAGCATGTACATACTTTATTTACTCGTTATATTACACAGCCAAAAACGCTCACATTTTCCAATCTGAATGCGGACCAGCCGGCTCAATTCATGACACTCATTGCCAACCGAATCCCTGAACCACAAAAAAATATGTCCTTTAGTCTGTCGTTCCGTAGCTTTCGAGTTAATTTTACAATTTAATATAGAGGTTTTTACACTTTACTCGCATGGAAAAAACAAAAATTCTCTACAATGGACAGACTTTTGTATAATAAAATCGAACTCATGAAAAACTTTCAATATTCAGGGATTTAACCATTGCCGCCTGTGTACAAAATACCGGACACAAAAAACGTTATTTCACAATATTTAAGAGTTACATTTTCGTCTCACAACCAAACATAGTGGACAATTTTCGTACAATTACAAGCGCTAATTAAAATTTATTACCGGGAAAATCGAATTCAGGGTAAATTGACGGGTTTACACGGAGAGAAAAACAATCACAAGAATTGGGCAACAGATCAACGGTAACATTGTTGCACTTGTTTATTTTCAGTGTGTTGGAAACCCAATATAATTCAATTGCGATACTTGATATACATGCAGGCATTTCGATTGAAAGTTAATTATATTGGAAATTACTTTCATAGCATGATAGTGGAAAATGTTTACATCAAAACAGCAACACAAAGAAATGATAATGTAAACAAAAAAGTATCTTACCCCCATAATCATTAGCACCGTAATTCTGTAACTTTTTAGCGATAAAAATTGGTAGTTAAATTGTCAAAATTCATAAAATTTCCGAATTTGGGTCATTTAACTACAAGGTTTTTATCGTTAAAAAGTTACAGAAATCCGATGCATGACAAGTTATTAAGCTAACTAAAAGTTGCATCGTAAAAAGTAGTAAAGTTCGTATGGAATTTAAAATTATAACTGATAGTTAACTCTAACCAAACATTGTGATAATGGTCCTTAATCTTAGGTATCTTGATGCCACTACTAAAGTGATTTCTGTTTGGTAGTGCGGTATCTCCATGGTTGTTCAACGTTTCTAATTAGAATTTACAACGATATTATTGAATCATTTGGCAAATTTGCTCCACAATTTGATGCAGTCCGAAATAGAAATTTCTTAATTTTGAATTCAAAATTTTTTTTAAATTTAGTTCAAACAATGTACTATTCATACTACTCAATTATTTATTCATCCCATGGAAGAAGTTTGCACCCTGACATGTAGTCTATTTATACATAAAATAGGGAAATTTAACTAAATCTGAGGACATTTTGCTCAAAATTATCTAACAAAATTTGCCTAATTTTTCTACGACAAATTTTCCTCCAAATGAGCACAATTGTACGGAATTTGAGAATAATTATACTTAATTATCGCAAAAGTATACAGTAATTAATTTTCCAATTGTCCTTTTTAACGCTGTTTTATTTCCCATCAATACAACAAGGTCATTTTTAAATTACGATAAGTGCTTATTTTACGTGTACAGTACAAACTCAATACTTTACCATTAATCCTTTTACGATATCCCTATTACTCGACAATTTATAGTTTTACTCGTTGGCACTTTAGCCATTTCCACAACCACCTTGTAGGAACGCTGTTAGTTCTCGATTTTTCTCGACAACTCAACATCGACTTAAAGATTAGTGGTGAGATGTTATCTGTTCTCGATTGATTTCGACTATTCTTGCGATATCATCAAACATTCGTGGTTATTTATGGGGTAACTTTTCAACTTGCAACAAATGCATACTTTTAGGCGTTATTAACATCAAGTATCAACTTACCATATACAATATAAGGGTGTTTCAACACAGACGCTTCAAAAGTAAATCGATAGGGACAGCAAACGACGCCATATTTTTTCCCGCTCTTTTGACATTTCTCATCAGTAAGGTTCGCCATTTCATCATCTAAAGATATACGAGCCAACAACGAGTCAAAATTAGTAAAATTTACTACCGGAATATGGAGTCAGAGGCCTCAACTTTAAGAGCGCTACGTCCAATTTATGATGAGGCTCATTTCTGGCTGAATGGCTTCGTCAATAAGCAAAATATGCGTTATTGGTCAGACAGCAATCCACAAGTAATCCATGAGTCATCATTGCATTCCGAAAAAATTACGGTTTGGTGCGGTTTATGGGCCGGCGGCGTCATTGGGCCGTACTTCTTCCGTGATGATCAAGACCGGCACATTACTGTGAATGCGAATCGCTACCGTTCAATGATAATCGAATATTTTTGGCCCCAATTGGATAATATGGACTTGGAGGACATGTGGTTCCAACAGGATGGCGCCACACAGCGAATGCCACAATCAATTTATTGGAAACCAAGTTTGGTGAACGTGTTATCTCACGAAATGGCACAGTCGATTGGCCGCCTCGGTCCTGCGATTTGACGCCGTTAGATTATTTCCTGTGGGGCTACGTCGAGTCTATGGTCTATGCCAACAAGCCAGCGACGATTGATGAACTTCGTACGAATATCGAACGTGAAATTGCAGCAGTATCGGCCGATTTATGCTTGAAACCCGTCGAAAATTGGGTTCAGCGTCTGGACTTCTGCGAGCGTGCCCGTGGTGGCCATGCAAAAGAAATAGAGTTCCATTCATAATGGCATCGAACGTACTTTCACAGGAATAAAGAATTTCATTGGTATCTGAAACCGGTTTTGTTTTATTTAAAAAAACTTTTGTAGCGCTCTTATTGAAAAACCCGTTACATCACAAACTGTTTTTCTTTTTTGTATTCCAAAGATATTTTTCCATAAATGTTAGTTCAGCCAAACATGTAAATCATTTACCGTAACCGTGTTAAAATTTACCTATAATTCATATAGTCCTGAAAACAGGTGTATCACGAAAAGATCTTCAGTTCGTATTAAACAAAAATTATCCCAAATATTGGAATTGAGAAAACAGTTATGTTTTTGAATTTGAATTTAATTACCGATTTTGTTAGTTTTAAGTTAATGTATTCATTATTCTTTCATTCATACTACAAGCGTACAAGGTCAGGCTGGTTTTTGTTGGAATAATAGACAATTGAGTTAGGCACTCTCACTGGCATGACTAGTTTCGAACTCCGTGACAAGTTCATCATCAGATACCTAACTACTGTGCCTGAATTAATACCATCGGTTGATCATCAATCGTATTGTTACGAATTTCCTTATTCGTCCTTTTTGCGTTGTTTTATTCCCAATAATAAAACAAGGTTCGTTTTAAATTACGATAATTACAACGGTTTAACTTCCTTCTATTTTACTTATACAGTACAACAGTTTACTTTTTTTTTATGACACTTTAACAAGTCTTGTATTTTACTATCAATTCGCGTTGCTTACTTTACGGGGTTTAATCACAAACTGAACTCTCCACTCCAAAGACCTTCGCTATTTATACCAACTCACCATACTCAAATAAAGGTATATCTAGCGAATTCAAGAACCTTCTAGAATCTGGATGTTGTTGTTGTTGCTTATCTTTGTAGAACAATCTCGAAGGGCGGAGAGTTATCTTTACTGAGGTGAATTCATGCTACTGGTTTAGCGAGCTGGTACGTTGTTACAATGCATACTTTCAGGCGCATCACTAACCGCCTGTTATTTACATACTGTTAGTAGAGTCATTAACAGCAAGCAAAAGCTTTTACTTATTCGTAACAGTATATATACAAACTGAATTATGCAATTTACATATGCGAATTAGTACACGCAAAGAAAAAAACGTCTATTGCTCGGTTGCCCCAATAACACTTTGATTGATTTGTATTAATTTATTAATAGCAACCGTTCATGTAGTTCTCCCAAATAAACTCATATATCGCAAATGTGTAGCATGTTGTTGCAGCCGAATTCTCGTTCGCATTAAACGCGTGCAAAATTACATTTGCCGCATGTTAAAACCCGTTTGCGATAACCAAAATTAACCATTTTTCTAACGAGAACAGAGATTACGAAGAACGTAACTTTCGCTCATTCTCTCGACTGTATACTCAGTCTTATCCACTCGTTTGGCACACACTCACACATACACATTAAAGTGATTACACTCTCGAATGCTTCTACCTTGTCAATATACCTTGGAGGCGTTGTAGTTTGCTGCGCTTTTAGTTGCTATTTGAATGCAAAGCGAGACAGTCGTGTAAGTAGACAGTGAAAAAATAGACAAAAATTGCAACTTGTTTTAAAACAAACTTTATGGGTAAAACCAAAAACAAAAGATGGAAATTTAAACAAAAAAGAGCTTATGGAAGCCATAAACAAAAGTTTTAATTACCACTCGGTTGCTGTACAGAAAGAACTTTAGTTTTTCGTTACTCACAATCGTTTTACAGCTTTAATTTTCATAACTCGTTTACTGCAAACGTTTTTCAGTGCTCGCAAACGTTTTTTTAGTTAGGATAAACTACAACTCGGTTGCTGCAATCGAGGGAACAGTTGGCGGAACCGTTTTTCGTCTCTCGCAAACGTTTTTTTCAGCTTATGTTTTTCATAACTAGCTGCAAACATTTTTCTTAACAGAAGTTCGGTTCTCCCAACTACAGTCCCCAAATGAACTTCAGTTATTGGAGATTTCGTTAGGGAGGAACGAGTTTTTTCTTTGCGTGTATCGATCGAAGATCTCTAAGTATCTACACACACTGAAAGGCCCGTAATTCCAAGCCATGCATATTATTTATGTATAATTTAAGACCTGTTCACTTAACTCGAGTAGCAACACATAGAAAATTTGGATATTCAGTGTTGAGAATATGGTTAAATCCCGTCATAATTCTCATTTTGTACATGATGGATATTGTGCCAGTAATCGACTTTTGTTGGTTCTCAGTCAGACCCTTCAAAATGAGGATTATTGCCCAATCTTAACAGTCATTATATCGACAGCTGTGTTTCTAATAAATGTTAAAATTTACTGAAACAGGTTGCGGACTTTCTGTTTTATTTGAATGGCCTATCAATGACATTATTAGGTGGGCATCTGACTGGTCCACTTTTCGACGACTCTGGTGCATAGAATAAATCAGAAATAAATGGTTCCCTATACATCCCATGAATGAATTCGGGGGAACTTAACACAACCTGTGAGCAGTGCGCTTTCTAGTTTTATACTCACTGATTGCGACCTATAGTTTTACACCGGTTTCGACGGCATTTAGAGAAACTTTTTTTATAGCCAAATACTTGATAGAATCGCTAGATTTAAGCAAGGTGAGCGCCGTCAAAAGAAGTTTAAGATGGTCACAGCAGGTATCGAACCCACGATCTCATGTGCAAGAGCCGCGAACATTAGCAGTTCACCACCGACGGCCACCTGAATTTTAGCGACGACGCGGGTTGTATTGAACCATCGTTGGGGGCTTATTGGCTGACGAAAAAATATAGGAAAAGTCTACCATTGCAATTTACAGGAAAAAGTCTACCGGGTCAAATGGGACTGTCTCGGCGGACAGTTCATGGCGCGTCTGTGTGCCCTCAAATAGCTTGTCCAGAATGGTCATTGTGGCATCATGTTCATCGGTAGCGCCCTTCGTTGACGGTGATAGCAATAGCATCATCAGTTTCGGAAAAGTACCCACTATCCATAACAAATAGTGGTTGCATTGCTGCTTGGTGAACCTTGTGTGGAGTGGTATCATCCCAAATCTTGCAATTTATCCTGCTGACGAACCCGTTCATCCAAAAGTAGGTCTCGTCGAAAACTGAGCCCAACTCGCGAATCGTTGATAATAAAGTTTTATCATTTGCACGTGTTGCTCGACGCTGTAACCTAACAAGGTGAAAATAAAAATAGTATAAAAAATGTATAAAAACATAATTGTTATCGAGTAATCTATATTGACATACCATAGAATAACTCTGTAGAATTATTTTTTAAATATTATCTTTTTGTTGAATTTTTTAAATTTATTCAAGACCATGACCGTTTGAATATAAAGCTAATGTTATATTATTTCCAACAAAGTCGAGCACAAAAATTGTTCCAATGGTACCAGGACTATCTATTGGCTCTTGGCAAGATCTTAATCAGCGGACGTATTTGGTATGCTTTTGGGTGAATTCATCAAAACTGTATATATGGAAACACTCATCCTATTAATGAGAGTTCCTTTATACATACGTTCGAAGAATAAGAACCATTAATATTGGAAACACTTTCATGCACAACTCTTTTGTATCATGCCAAAAAATCATCGGTTTCAAACAGTCATGATTTGTTTTTTGTTTTGACATTTACAAAACAAGAAAACAGAGGGTTGCCATCAACAATTTTTTTTTTTAAATGTTGGATGTACTCGCGACTAAAATGCAAACTAACTACAAAACTGCAGTTACTCCAACTCTAAAAATGTTTAGCAGAGGCTTCTGAAAAATCAGACAAATATATTAAGAATTTGCGAATTTTCCAGAAACAATTTTGCTTTTAAATTACAATAGTGGTAATTTATTCAGTACAGTACTTTATAATTGTTGTACAATAAAGTTGTAACTCAAGAACAGCGTATAACAGTCCAAGTTTTATAACACTCGACGATGTGTTCTTTTACGCGATTGAAATCCTATTGGTTCAAGGGCATCCCAATTGGTTATTTATATTTTGTTCAATTCTCTACAGCCTTTTCCAGAATCATCTCGAAGTAATGACATCTGGTATCGACTGAGTCAGAGAATTCTGTATAGAATTAATCATTAGTGATGAGATCCCATGTGGCCGTCGGTGGTGCAATGGTTAGTGTGCGCGGCTATTGAACATGAGATCCTGGGTTCGAACCCTGCTCTGACCACCTTAAAAATTACTTTCGGCGGCGGTCACCTCGCATAGTGACGGCGACACTATCGAGTATATAGCCATGAAAATGCTTCTCAAAATACCGTTCGGACCTAAAACTGTAGGTCCCACTCAGTGAGTGAAAACTGGAAAGCGCACAGCTCAGTGATTGTGAGAAGTTCTCCCCGGTCCCTTCATGGGATGTAATGGGAAACCATTTATTTTTATTTTTTATAAGATCCCATAGTAGCGCCATCTATTATCGATTGATCTAGAGGGGTCTTGGCGATTTTATTAGCCGATCACGTAGGGTTCTTGGCGAATTCCTCAACCGTTCGTGGTGAGGTCGCATGGAAGCGCCATCTGTTCTTAATTGTCCTAGAGCGTTCTTGGTGAATTCATCAACTGTTCGTGGTAAGGTCGTACAAGGTAGCTCTCAACTTTCCTGGTTATCAACAGTGAGCGTCACTATTCAGCCAATCTGTCAAAGCCATCAAGCTGTAATATACACCACAATCTGTTTGTTGACATTCTGGATATAATGGTAGCTCATGAACCTATTAGGATTGTTCGTCAGCCCAAATATGCAAATTAGCTTATTGCCTTAGCCATTAACACTTTGACGACCACAGGAAAGTATGTGTGCCCTAGGGTTGTGGACATCTATAATTTGTCCAGCTAGGAGATAGAGCAAATGTATCCGTGGGTGATTTATAGAAAACGATAGGGGGCAACAATAGTGTGGTAGGCGTTAATTCTCTAACTGAACCCAATTGATCTCTATGAGCTGTCAAAGTGGTTCAAAACCTGGTCTTAGTTCAAATAGATACCACGTAACGTAAGGTAACGTAAGGAACGTAAGGTACGTTTTAGGTCTATAAAACGCTTTCCAAAACTATAAGGTTGAATATCAAAGTGCTTGCAAGGCCCGAACAAATGTTTGGCAAACATGCAGCCTTTTAGCTGAAATGAAATAAAATATACCAAAAAAGAAAAAAAAATTTGGTTTTTGCGGTGTAGCTATTATTAGGTCATAGACCACGAAAATAATCCAACAAAATTAAATGGCTTTGGCCGAATATGTACGCTCGTCAATAGCTTAAGTGAACAAAATGTTGTTAGAAAACACTCGATCTTCTTCGTAGCACAGCTGAATAATTTGTAGACACTATGCCGGCTGCAGTATTTCCATGACGAAATGTCAAATAAATACTGATCAAAATACCATGACGGTTTGACAGCTTGCTTTGTAATACAACCCCTTGCTGGAAAAGGTACCTATAACTGAATAAGTCCTAAAAGAATGAAAGAGAATATTTTCCAACGGGTGAGCCCAAAATCGGAAATGAAAATCCAACTCTGTGATTGTCAGAACAAGCCTGTTAAATGCTGATAACATAGTGTGACGATAAAAGTGACTTAAGCTTCAAAGTAACTTTAGAATGTACACAAACAGTTTGTGGTCTGACTGTTTTAATAGATTAGCAAACCTTAAGGTCGATTAGTGGTCACTATACGTTCAAAGCTACCATACACCATCTCACCACGAGCGGTTGATGAATTTGCTGTCAACCCTTTAATGATTAAGTCAGTAAGGAACTGTATGATACAGATGGCGTTAATACGAGATAGTTATTTTGACATAAATAACCGACAGGAGTGAGTCTTGGGTCAGTCTGACTTCACGCGCGTAGAAGTCATACATGGGGCAAATTAATTATATGCCAATTATAAATTGTAGTTTAATTTGAATGATATCCACAAATGCAAATTTAAAAAAAAACACTGGTAATTGTCCTTAATTTCAAAGCATTTCATTCGTGTCTGACAGTTTCGGTTTCCAAATATTTTATATGTACAAGTTGATGAATTTGAAAGTACTACGAGGCAACACCAATCAAAGTCGCAAACTTATACAAGGTGTTTCAAAAGAAGTCATCCGATGTTGTTTGGCTCTCATATCTTTTTCTAAATGAAAAACTCCGATTCTGTTCTTTGATTATGTTTATATGAACCTTTAGAATTGTATTGTTTAAGTTCAGAAGATGATATCTGTTAAATGGGCGCCGTCACAATTGATTACCATACGGGCTCCTTTCATGGCATTTGTCATCACTTCGGCGAGAACTTCGGGCGACAGATTCTCGCACTCGTGTCGAATGTTGACGTTGAGGGCTTCCAGGGTCTCGGTCTTGTTTACGTTAACACGGCACTTCAAAAAACCCCACAAAAAAATTCTGGATCGGTTAATTCGGGCCATCTTGCGCCGCGTTCATAATATCGGTTGTGGCTCGCGCATTGTGTGCCGTTGCTCCGTCCTATTGGAACCACATGTCCTCCAGTCCTAATTCGTCGAATTGCGGCAGAAAAAACTCGGTTAACATAACCCTATAGCGCGCACCGTCCACTGTTGTCGTTTGACCATCGGCGTTCTCGAAAAAAAATGGCCCGATGACTCCTCCAGCGTGAACAGCGCACCATGCAGTCACTTTGAGTGGGTGTAATGGCTCCTCGTGCATCACTTGTGGATTTTCGGTGCCCCAGAAGCGATAGTTTTGCTTGTTCTCGTACCCGCTGAGGTGGAAATGAGCCTCGTCGCTCATTATGATTTTGGTGGAAAAATCGTCCACTTCGTCCACGAGATTGAGGATGGACGTAGGTTACACGCGGTTGGCGGTCGACAGGCAGCAGCTGATGCACGGTCTGGACTTTGTGTGGGAACATGCGTAGGTCTTTGATCAAAATTCACCATAGGGACGACCGACTGATGGCTAATTGCGAGGCACGACGTCTGGTCGATGTTTCCGGCGACAGCTCGACATCCTCGGCAACAGCGGCGATATTTTCGGCAGAACGGGCGCTCCGGGGCCGGCCACTCCTGGCAACGTCTCGCGTGGTCCCATACTCTTCAAAGTTAGTAGCCAAACGGCGCAGTGTTTGCGCAGTCGGTGTCGGACGGCCGGGGAATCGCCGACGGTATTCGCGCTACGCCAACACCACAGACGAATGGTTACGCAAAAAAAAGACACGATTATTCCGCGTTCTTGGGGAGTGTATCGCTCCATGGCTTATTTACATGTATTCTACATCTGTCTAGTCCACAAATGTCAAAACAGATTTGACATTGGCGGCCATTTGCAAAAATAATAGCATCTTCCAATAGGGTGGTCACTTTTGAAACACCCTGTACTTATAAAATACTTTAAAAACAGCATTGCCAGCAGTCAAACAAATTCAAAACAATTAAAAGCTTTCTCATATTTCATAACAACTGGCAACTGATTCCACAACCTGCATTTGCATTGCCTGAGTAAATGGAAATTCAAAATGTTTTACTTGTCTGTGCCAACAGTCGTAATTCTTTTGCATTTGCATTAGATAAAGTAATGCCAATTAAATTCCAATGTAAATTTAAAAAAAAAAACAACACTGGTAGAAGTATAAATTGCCGAGTGATAGGAAGTGTTAATTTTTTTTATGTTACCTTGTATTATTAACGATGAATGAAACAACAGAAGAAAAAAAAACAAATTACAAAATTAGCAACACTATTATGCGGAAGCCTGTAACCCTAATTAATAGTTTAATTGCCAATTAATTTACTATAGATTTGGGTTTGGGGTCTCTTTAAATGGAATTACCATTTGTATGCTCTGTTTGCGTCTCAACTACTTACAGGCAGATGTCTTCCGAGTCCCCACAATGTCTCTCGATATGTGGGTTTCATTTCAATTTGCATAATTTAAATTAATATTTACCACTTAACATAACTCATTACAACTACAACAACAACAACCAAACAATTTATGAGCTGAACAAAGAATCGGTAGTGCATTATATGCAGAAGAAGAGACCATAAAGTCTACATAAAGTATTGACATATAAAATAAAAATATCCCAATTTTGGGTGGAAAATGACGAAGAAAGAGTCGAAAATAACTGCAAATTGCATATATTTAAGTGGTTTATCGCCTTTATTTTAAGACCACACACAAGGGAATGTAGTTTTTTCGTTGTAGCTGCTGTTATTGGTGTTGACCAAATAAATATTGATCTGGAAAATAACAAAAAGTTGAACACTGAACCTCCATGCAATAAACAATACATTCCACAGAGTGTGGCGGCCAAAGGATGCGAACTAAAACAAAAAGAAAGAAGTCAAACACACGCGGGATGGGTAAGTGACGACAACGACCCAAAATTTCGATTTTTATGCGCTTGTGGTTGGATTTCGTGTTGGTGTTTTCTCGAGATGTTGGTTATAAAATAAGCCTATAAAAATACAATTTCACAAAATGCGTCATTTTTAACAACAACGGATTGAGAGGCGAACAATTTTATATTTTATTCCCTTCTTTTTTTTTTGGATCGGGGAAGTTCGAGTATTTTATACTTTGGGCTCATTTGTACACATGTACATACTCGTATGTACATATATGAATGAGTACTCTCATAATTTTTGCTTAACGGAATTGAAAAATGTTGGGCCGCATGCTTGAAATTTTGCAGCCTGGAAGAGTTTAAATTTGCTGTTACATAAATATTTGCTGAATTTTATTCGGTTATAAATACTGGGTCACTTCTACGCGTACAGATTTACGTAGTCAGTAAGTGCATATCTGCATTTTGCAATACAGGAAAAGCGGGCACACGGACAAGATTTATTAATATACATATATGGAAATATATTCGCAGTTTTAATGAATTTATTATTTATAGAATATGGATAAAAAAAATAACTGCTAACTCGTCTGTATAATGACTTCGTAAAACGGCAACTTACAAGAGAACATTAACAATGTTGTACGACCATTATAACAAGTTGATAGGTATTAAATGGCCGTTTTGTGTAACATTAATAAAACTAAGGCATCACTACAAAGTTCAATCTTATATATTGTGGTTATTTTGCGTAGATAATAAACAATTATAAATGGTTAATAGTTAAACATATACTGTACAAATTGTACAAAAACTAAAGGCTTGAAGTTCGTACGAATTCATGTTATTTGCATCAGTCTGAGCTGAAAATCGGCTGTACTCTTTGTGAATCAAGAAATTTTCAATAAATTGGCATCAATTTCGTAGTGCATATTTATGCATATTTTTGCATATTTTTGCATATTTTCAATATAAATGCATGTTTTGCCTATTTTAACATCAAATCACAGTAAAGCATATTTTGTACGTTCTACTGCATGATTCCTTGTTCACTGTGATAAAAACTCATGCCTTTTCCGACTTCGCTAGTCTGCATTCCATTTTTGTATTTTTCATATTAAGAGAACTTATGCTTTTGCCCTCATTGTGAGCTCAACATCTTGAGAATCAAGAAATGTTCAAAAAAATCTCATAGATTTTTGGTGAATTTTATGACACATTTTTCATATTTATTCTCTCATAATATTCTCTCATACTACCGCATGATTTATCGTATAATATGTTTTTCGATAAGTTGCAAATTTGCAATGTTACTTTGTATATTTAAAGATCGCATGTTTTTTCTTCAATGGCATGTCTGCATGTCTTTGCGAATCAGAAATATTTTTATAGAATTGTATCGACGAGACCGCCTTACATACTCCTCACCGAAGAGCGGGCCTATAAAAATGTTGTTACTAAATATTGGATTAAATAAAAACTTTTAAGTTTTTCGGGCTCGATATGGTATCGTCAGCGACAATTCAGGCTGTGGCCGATCTATTAATGCCCCAGCTGATAAAGTTATACCCTCCGTATACAGTCTTCAGATACATACACACGGATACAAGTCAGGTGTTTATTTCCAAAGCAGGATAGGCCTCCCACACTGATGTCAAAGACTTTAGGGCAATAAGCCTGCCATCGTTCTAATTAAAAACATTGGAACGACCGATAGATGGACACTTGAGGGCAAGTATTGATGTCAGATGGTTATCTGGTGCCCTCATGCGTACTTCAAGGGTTGACCTATAGAAAGCGCTGCATGAGTCAGTGGAATACACAGACAAATTGCTGGCTGCTAAGTAGTATACATTGATATCCTTTCGTGACATTGAGGGTGCCTTGGATAGCAACACGCCTATTGGGATAGAATTGACGTTATCGACCTTAAAGTGGGCACGGATCTTATAGGGATTGTTCACGAAATGCTGACCAAGAGAAGTGTCAGTGTCGAGTACGACACCTCTATCAAGTATGTTATGAGAGGCGCACCCCAAGGTGTGATCTTGTCTCTACTTTTATGGAACCTTGCGCTGAATGGAATACTGCGAGAAGGAAAATCTATGTTTATGCGTACGAAGAGGCAATAGCTATAAGGGGCAAGTATACCAGTTCTGAGAGTTAGTGTACGAACTTTCGACAGATGAGTGGATGAAAATCGACTAGGTGTAAGCCCAGCCAATACCTACCGTGGAACCTATCACGTTCTGAAATTAAGCTTACAGAGTTGGTCAAAGGCATGCGTGTTAACTTGGACAGCAGGCTTAGTTGCAGACCCAATTAAGAGGCAACTATACCCTATCCGCCTGTAAGAGAGCTATAAGTTGTAGATTGGAACCTTCGCCGTAAATTGTTCACTGGATCCACACAGCGGTGGTGAGACCGATAATTATCTATGTGGCTATCGTGTGACGGCAGATGCTTGAGAACCCCAACTAGTGTGTACTACAGACTAGGGTTCAGAGAGTGGCGATAAAGTGAATCACAGGTGCTTTGGGCACCACTCTCAGTAATGCATGGAATGTAATGATATATTTGTAGCCAGTGAATACTATAGACAGACAGATTGTTTCTATGTCCGCCACAAGCTTAAAACAACCCTCACAATGGGACATGATCGGAGTCGGTCATGGGACAGTGCTGGAAGGTATTCCACACAGGCCCGCATTTGTCAAATACTCGAATGCGAAACCACTATTCGATTGGGAATATCACACTCTCATACCGGAAAGGGACACCAAGAACAAGGGAGCTTCTAGTATGTGAATCTCTACACAAGTTACTAAACAGATAGTTTATGGAATCTACCTTAGGCTACCGGGCAGAACATTTGGCTATACGGAAATTGACCCTCTGGCTGAGCGATAATAGTGCAGCAGTCATTGGGGTGAATCTATTCTCTGACAGTCAGGCGGTCATCAAGTCGCTGAAATCAATATTTCTGAAATCAACACCTGCGCAGAACGGCCGGAGATCGATTAACGAGATGGTACAGTAGAAGTTCGTCTCATATGTGTGGCCGGACTAGAAATTACCATACAGATTCCACAGGAATTGGAACCTGTTGCAACTTTCAATAATGCTCCTATATGTTCATCATTAGCCGGTAGGATGATATCTACTATGCGCTCAACGAGAATTATCGGCGATAGCCCAGTTGGAAATTTCCTATAGACATCATCAATGAAAATGAAGTGACTTGTCAGAGTCACTGATCCGTTCCCGCCCAAAATCTTCATGTCACCCCCTGACATTTTCATACATTTGGTCAAAAGTCCGCAGTTTGTCACCAGTGGTGATCACCTAGTGACATGTACACAAGACGTCATTGAGTAACCATTCATAAGTGGGTCAGTTGCTCTTTAAATGTTGTGTCTCGGGTCATCTTATAGGAAGTTTTTGATTGGATTCTATGTGTATGTATAGCATTCGTACAACCAGCCTACTTAGTCTGATTTGGAACTGGACCCCTAACAACGGACTATCACTTAACCCACTTAAAACCGAGCTTATCTTGTTCTCTCGGAAATATAAAATACCCGTATTTGAAATGCCGTCTGTTAATGGGGTGCAATTACAGTTGACGGAAAGGATCAAGTACCTGGGGATAATTCTCGACAGAAAACTGTCTGAGAAACCGAATGGGGAGCAGAGGGCGAAAAAGGCGTCTGTTGCTCTTTAGTGCTGTAAAGGGGCGATAGAAATGCGCTGGGGACCGTCTCCTAAGATCACCATGTGAATTTACACGGCAATAGTCAGACCAATACTTCTCTATGGCATCGTAGTTTGGTGGAGGTCCCTCCAAAAGCAATATATTCTGAATTCCTTGATGAAAATTCAAAGACCAGCACTGATTAGCGTTAGTGGGGCAATGGACACGACGTCAGGTACTGCACTTAGTGCTATCCTGAATATCTGTACTCTTGATATCATGGCCGAATCGGCAGCCGCTACATCCCTGATGAGAATCAGAGATTTTGGCGTTTTGATATCGGGGCATTCCGGACATACTGAATTACTACACCGCATCAAATCTATTCCCGTAAAAATGGACTACTGTATCCCTTACCTTCTACCAGCGACAAATCTAAGGAATAAACGACAAATCTTCTATTCTGAACAGGAATACCTGGGAAAAGTCACTGGAAGGGGATACCATTAGTATCATATTTTTCACGAATGGATCAAAGTTGGACGAGCAAGTACGCTATGGGGTCCATACACCGGACGTAAATGTAAATATCTCCTTCAAGCTGCCTGATCACTGTAGTGTATTTCAGGCGGAAATTACCGCCACACTGGAGGTTGCTGAACTACTGAAAAGTAGTGTCACAACCCTCCGGAGAATATGTACCTACACAGACAGCCAGGCTGCTATAAAATCCCTGAAAGCCATGTTTGCTATGTCCCTGATGGTGAAAGAATGCCACTCATCACTTTGGGTGATGGCAGATTATTTTGACATCAGGCTCATCTGGGTACCGGGACACAGCGACATTCCAGGAAATTGCGTAGCGGATGCGTTAGCTAGACAGGGCACTACGACACAGGTCTTTCCGGCAAAAAGAAGGAGTTAGTATGTCAATCTCTACCTGCCGTTTGCAGATCAGGCAGTGGGCCGATAATATGTTCAAGGAGAAGTGAAGACTTACTTGCAAACAAGCCAGGGTCCTCTGGCCACAGATGGACAGGAAGAGGACTAGGCAACTACTTAACTTGCCGAGAGGCAGCTTATCCACAATGATAGGAACACTTAGGGGACATTGTCTTGTAGGAAAACACGTCCTAAGATTGGGACATAGAAACTCCACTCTCTGTAAATGCTGCATGGAAGAGGACGAGGAAACGACGAAACATCTTCTCTTGGATTGCCCTGCTCTGGAAGGACTGAGAAGTAGGATATTGGGAACACAATTAGTTAGCACCGTAGCCCTACAGGATATTCCTGTAGGTCTTATAGACAAATTTATTGAAAGGGTAAATTGGCTAGACGACTAGTCAATAGTTGCTATGGAGGAAACTGCAGGTATTACAATGGGCTTCTTCAGCCTAAGTGTGCTAGACAGCGTGCTGTCTTGGAGTCTTTTCAACCAACCAACTAACCATGTGTATGTTCATATGTATCTGATGTGTTGCACGACATTACTTATAAATAAAATCTGAAAGATAACATGACATAAAGTACGACACACATACCTAATTATAATGCTCAGAAGATTCTCATATTCTTTTAACAAATTTCAAATATTTTGAAATAAATTCTAAAGAGTTCCTCTATCGACATTCAGCATTGTCCTTAGTGAGAGTCAGCCATTAGATGGTGAGGACAAATCAGTAGGACAGCCTTACATAGATTGTCAGCCACTTCACAGTTTAGTCACCTAAGTCAAAACTAGTGACATATCAAGAACTTGTCTTATATAAATTGTCATCACCTACTGACACGGTCATAAGGAACTTCTACTGACAATGTCTTCAAGACAAAATTTCCAACTGGGAGGCTTCGAAAGGATATTTTAGTGTTATTTGAGAATTTTAAAATTTTTTATTCAATTCAATTGGAGAATACTAAATGGAAATCGGGTGGGGCTAACGCTTAACCTTGTTAGACCACGGTATCACAATGGACTGCTCTTTGCATAAAACAGCTCTTTTGTGAGTCACGGGGAGAATGTTGCCCGATAAAATGATTGACTTCCTGTCCTCTGGTATGTGTCCTTTGCCCTCGCTTTGCTAAATTTTTCACCACTTGAGTGGAGCGCTAAGCGGCTTCAACTAAAATCGCTTAACTTCTCAAACGAAGTGGTCGACAGGTTACTTAAGCGTGAATAACAAAAAAAAAAAACAATTGTTTTGCTTATCTGTCGACCAGTTCGTATGTCTCTTAATATCGCTCAGGTCTCCATATAAACTGGTCGAAATATTAGTTTAGCCAAGAAAATAAAACATGCTACAAATGCAAAAGGAAGAATACAGCTGTGAGAAAATGCAACATTTTTATGTTTTCTTCTCACCCCGTAATAGGTACAACTTTGAAGAGGTGATGTGAAACGAAATCATCATAAGTGAGTTGGTCGTCGACTGTCACCAACACATAACCCAAGATTTGTATACCATATACAAGGAGATGATGCATAACAAACGGTTGTCTTCTTATGGTTTCTGAATATTGTTTAGAGCACCATCAGTTTCCTTCTCCACAGTATAGGATATCGTGGATTTTAATCCCTATAGCTATTTTGATCACCCCACAGTCAATCCACCAGTCCTGTGCCTTAAATCTTTTCTAGCATCATCGTATTAAAATTTCATATTTTGATTATCACCATGGCAGTTTCAACAAAAAAGACGTGTTCAATTTACAAATGAAAAAAACTGTAACATGACGTCGGTTTAGCTGTTAATCAAGCAAAACAAATAATTATTTATTGTTGAAAACCTTAATTTGCATAAAAGTTTGCAATTAAACGTAAATTATGATATTTATGAACTTATTAAAACATGATTAAAAATCAACAATAATAATCACAACAATAATAAACTAATTGTTAGTTTGTGGGTTTTTCCTGTTACTGTAATTAAATTACATTTTAAATATATATAAAAAAAATTGGAAATCATATGCCAATAAAAATAGTTAAATTTTTTATCGAAACTTTAGTGTTGGTTGACTTTTACATCGAAAAATTCTAACATGTCACATTGACTACTGTCCATTCAAATAACGCTGCTGCAACTTAATTTAACCCTACAGAAGGCAACAATTTAAAGCCCTCTGGCCATAAAGTAAACAACTTTAACTTTTTCCCTTTAGTTCTCAACAAAACTAAACACTAAAGTTCCTTCCACATCCTTCAAACGTACATCGCATCCCAATATCCACATTGTGGATATCCATCAACAAGTTTAGTGGGGTGAAGTGAAATTTGTTTATTTGAAAGGAACTAGCAAATGGGTCTTGTGGCTCAAAAATTATAGCCTGTTTCTTTATCTCGAAGGAAAAGCTAAGCGAAAGAAAATCAGTCACTCATATTCGACTCAACTTGGGTTTCTGAATGTCGAAATTTTTGTTCGCCTGACTCAATGTTTGTTCGTAAGTGACAGCACAATAGAGAAACCAAAATTTGTACTGAATAGTTTTATGTTTTCATTCGACTTGAAACGACAAGATTGTGAAATCTAAATCAACTTTCTTTCGTCTAGAACACGAACGAAAGCTTTCGTTCTAGATGGAGAAACAGGCTGTTAACCCCAGCAACATATTGCCGGAATCATGTATATGTTTGCAATAATTGTTTTCAGTAATTGTATATCTGCTGCTTTTTTGTTTCTTTGTTGTCTGTCACGTTTTTGTGTTCAGCAGTTTGCAACAATGAACGCCACAATTGGGCCACAAAAACAACCCATTGTGCATTGTGTATCCAACATGTAATATTTAACAGGAGACACCATGTGTTTGGATAGAAGTAGACTATACTTGCGACAAGCTACAAACACTTTACATTTGCAGTCAAACAATACAAATAGACAGAATTTTCCGAGCGTAGTTTTGAGAAGAATAGAATAACCAAATGTTGTAAGAATTGAATTGAGGATTTCAAAATTGTTTCAGTTTTTTTCTGGAGTGTAATTTTACCATTTGCAGTTGAATTTAAAAACACATCAATTAAAATTAAAAACAAAACATCAATTGAAGTTCAAAAGACACAATTGGAACTCAAAAGACAATCCTGGAAATTCAAAACACATTAATTGAATTTGAAAATAAATCAATTGAAATTCAAAACACGGCAGTTAAATTTAAACAAAATTAAGTTCAGTAATTTGAGTTTAAATAAGCGTCGGGATGAGTCCGCCAGTTGAATCAATATTTCCAAATATTGGCTTAATTTACCCAATGTGCTTAGAAAATTCAGCTTGGTTCAGAGTTTATCTCCATTTCTCTAAAATTTAGCACTGGATAAAACAATATTTCCAAATGTTGCTATAATTTACCGAATGGGCGTAGCAGATTCAGCTAGGTCCAATAGGGGGTGTGGAGTCGGAGTTAGGAGTTCTGGAAACTTGCTAAAAGTCGGACCCGACTCTGCTTACAATTATTTTTTGCCAGCATTTATCTCTATTTCTCTGGAATTTAGCACTGGATGGGGTTTTGCTAGAGATAGAGGGAGCAGATTGCAAATTCTTACCATATGCTGATGACTTGGCAATTGAAGTTCTGGGAAATTCGTCTTCCACACCTTGTAGGATCAAAATGAACGGTATTGAATATTCAGATGAAGAGTCTATTGCTAATTGTTTCGCCGATTTTTTCGCATCTATTTATTCCACCCGAGCCTATGATGTTTCCAAATCATACCCGTACACTGTCCGCTCTACCATTCCGTTTGATGCACCTGTCGTAAATTCTTCGTGGTTGCTAGATAACTTAATCAGCTTGAAAGCCTCGAATAAAGCTGGTCCTGATGGTATCCCGGACTCTATGTTGAAATACTGCTCGAATTCTCTCAGCTTACCGTTGACTCTCTTATTTAACGCTTCGTTGAAGTTCGGCCATTTTCCTGCAAAGTGGAAGAGCTCTTATATAATCCCTCTCCACAAATCTGGTAGTTTAGTAAATGTTGCAAATTATAGGGGAATTGCAAAATTGAGTGCCATTCCTAAACTTTTTGAGAAGTTAGTCACAGAGGTAATTTCTCATCAGGTTTCCTCTATTTTAGATCCATGTCAACATGGCTTTCGGAAGGGTCGTTCCACCGTGACTAATTTGCTTCAGTTTTCCTCTTCTATTATTGACGGCTTTATTAATGGAGATCAATCTGATGTGATTTTTACCGATTTTAGTAAGGCTTTTGATAAAGTTAACCACAATTTGTTATTATATAAATTAGGGGCAATGGGTTTTAATTGTAACATGCTGAATTGGATTAGTTCTTATTTAATGAACAGAGAACAGATGGTATCATTTGGTCGATCATTCTCAAGATCTATTTTTGTGTCATCTGGGGTGCCTCAGGGCAGTCATCTTGGGCCGGTTCTATTTTTGTTATTCATTAACGACTTACCCGCCTCCATAATGCACTCTAAATTGTTAATGTACGCTGATGACGTGAAGATCTATTTTTCTTACAAGGATCCTTGTCAATATGCTTTACTTCAGAGGGATTTGTCTACTTTCCAGACGTGGTGCGAGACCAATTTGATGGAGCTTAATTTTACGAAATGTAAGCATATGCTGTTCTCTAGGTCATCATTATTTTCGGCAAAATACATTTTAGGTGGCAATGTTCTTGAATCGGTGGATTCATTTGTTGATCTTGGTGTTCTCTTGGACAGAAAATTGAATTTCAACTCCCACATAATTACGATGGTGAACAAGGCTTATGGCGTTCTGAACTTTATTAAACGTTGGGCAAAGGAATTTTCAGATCCCTACGTTACGAAAAATCTTTTTACTTCACTAGTCCGCCCTATTCTCGAATATGGATCAGTTGTTTGGGACCCCCAGTACAATTTGTATGTTAATATGATTGAATCGGTCCAGAAACAGTTTCTCATTTTTTGTCTGAGAAATCTTCAATGGAACCCGAACCATAATCTTCCTTCGTATAGCAGTAGACTAGCATTGATCAGATTGCCGACTCTTAGTAGTAGACGTACCATGATAAACTCTATTACAGTTTTGAAGATAATTGATGGATGTATATGTTCTGAATTTCTGTTATCTAAGATTTTCATAAATGTCCCATTGAGACCCACGAGGTACTATAAACTCGTAAACATCGAGTTTCAGCGTTCGAATTATGCGTCCTTTGATCCAGTTAGGAGAATGTGTCGTGACTTTAATGAGCTATATCAGTTTATTGATTTCACAGGTAGTTGGGAAACGACAAAGTCTAGCATAATTTGTCATTTGAACCGATTGCATTAGTGCTGTATATTCGTTAACGTACATATGTAAATTTAATTTACTTTATCCTTACTATCTGGTCTGATTTGGTTTTCGTTTTGCTCGTAATTATTATATATTGAAGTATCTTATGTTAATATCTCGTGATGTGCTTTTATACTTATTTATGTTAGTGTAATACCAACTGGTGAAGAATTTCTGTAGTTGGTTGTAACGTGTGAACTTATAATCCTTGCTCTCCCGTTATAGACCGGTCTATAATGTGTACGCTGTCCTCACGTTATGGGGACGTGGCCCTCTCGGTCGGTAGGGGCGGGTAAGAGTGGCGGCGATGGGTTCGCTCGATTAAAAAAAAAAAAAAAAAAAATACCTTTCCACATGCAGAGATGTGCTCCACTGAGAATGTGCTGGGTGTAAATCCGGAGAAACTCTCAGGAAGTAAAAGATTCCGCATTGTCTCTATACGCTAAAAATCCAGTTATTGTTTGTATTCAAATATTGACTGTTTGTAGCGTGTCGAAACTATAGAACACATGTATCCAAACACACTGTGTTTTCTATTCAATATTACATATTGGGGACACAATGATCAATAGGCCATAATATATGTTCCTATGTGCCACATGTGGCTTTATTTGTTGAAAAGAAAATCGTGACAGCCAGCAAAGAAACAAGAAAGCAGCAGATTTTCAATTCATGAAAGCAATGCTTGCAAACATATGCAGGCTTCCTGCATTATGTTGCTGGGACCATTATTTTTCAACGTGTATGTGGGGGACAAATCTGTCTATAGTGTAATGCCAGATATCTAGGTGTGATTCTCGACAGAGAGTTCAGTTTCAAGTCAAACAAGATGGTGGTCCTATATTCATGCAAAAAGACAACTGGAGGTCGATGGGGCCTGTACCCGGAAACAGTTTATTGTCCGCCAGATATTGCTCTACGACATTGTCGTTTGGTGGCTGGTACTGGTAAAATACACTTACAAAAAATCAAGAGACAACAAATCAAGAGAACGGTAACGGTGTTTATCTCGGGAGCCCCTTGCACAATCCGTACCGAGGGTTTGAGGATTATTCTCCTCCTGTTGTCACTATACTAGGTTTGCGAGAAAGGCAAAAATGGCTGCAATGTCGGAAAACCGCCCAAGACATTCATTGCGATGGATCACCCATTTTATCGGATCTGCGACAATCGACAATAGAAGTAGATTACATCACACAAACTTCAGCCCTCCACAGAAACTGCAGGAAGGCAGCTCTGGAAGGGACGCATACTAAGTTATAGAAGATATTTAAACTTCTGCACTGACGGTTCCAAACAAGATGGCAACGTAAGGTTTGGGGTCAATTCTGATGAGCTGAGTCTAGACGGGCAGGCAGAAGTTATGGCAATCAAAGAAGTTCCCTGGGGTATCAGGCTGCTAAAAAATCTCTGCAATCTGTATCCCTGACTACAAAAATTGCCACAACTGACGCAAATCTCTAAATCAGATGGCGCAGAAGATCAACATCCACACTATATTGGTGCCGGGGCGAACGAATATTCCAAAGAACCATAGACGGTATGAAGTGGCAAGGTTACCTTACCTGTCTCCTTCGACATGGAGCATAAGGGTATGCTCCTTTCTCCATGCAGTCTCCAGCTTAACACCAAAGCTACTATTTTGCATCAATTTGTAACTTGGGACACCGTTTTGCATACCATATCACTCCGGACAGTCTAATGTACAGTGTCTATATCCTGCATGTTCATCGGAGATACCTCATTGTGTAGGAAGGCATGACCAATAATCTTTAGACGTGTATTCATTAGAGCCGGACAACTGCAGATAAGATGTTCCACCGTCTCATACTATTCTGCGTCTACCCTGGAACGGCAGTGGTCATTATATAGGGGAAAATTCAGCCGTATTGCGTGATTACCGATTGACCAGTGCCCGGTCAGCACGGAAATTAGCCTTGATATATTCCCCCGATTTTGGCTAATCAGGGAGTTAGTCTGGTGAATGTTATATTCTGGCCATGTGTTTCTGGATATGCAGAACGTTTCCGTTCTATCCCCTCTGGCCTTTCCTCGATCAAGGTAATGCAGGAAAATACCTCTTTTGGCCGACCCTATAGGCGCTGCGACTGACACCATATGGAGTTCGGCGGAAAAGGATCCTGTCCTGGCTAGTTCGTCTTCCCTTTCGTTCCCAAGGAGACCCTTGTGGCCTGGTACCCAGGTAAAAACCACATTGACCAATCAACCTAGCTCGACAAGTTTTTATTCACTAACGAGTTTGTTGTTAGATTTAAGTGACCTGGTATCCACAAATATTCCAATTCGCTCTGTTGTCCGTTATAGTATAAGTTCGGCGCAGGCTTCCTTGATGGCCAGTACGTTCGTTTGGAAAACGGTGCACTTGTCTGCGAGTTTGAATGATAAATTGAGGCTTGCCTCTTCGAGGAAGACACCCGAGCCGATTTCACATTCCATTGTGGATCCGTCCGCAAATTTGTTAGTGTAAAAACGTGTCAGTTGTTCCCCTTTATCCCACTCTAGTCTTCTGGGAAATCTGACATCGAATAGGTTATCGAACGTTAATGAGGGGGTGCAGTAATCGGTGGTTATACTGAGATCTCTTGGGATTGTCGGTAGTATTCTCGCATGTTCATATGCGTTGCCCTTCCAGATTCCCTGAGCATTTAGTGGGGTAGCGCTCCAGGCTGCACTAGCCGTTATGTGAAGGTCAATTGGTATAATATGAAGCAATGCATTAAGGAATTCAGCTGGATTTGCCCTTACTGTCCCTGTTATGCCGATGCAAGCTGATCTCTGAACTCTATATAACCGTTTCATGGTGGACGTCTTCACCGCGACAGGCCACCATACCATTGCTCCGTAGAAGAGTATAGGTCTGATTACACTAGTAAACATCCATAGCACCATTTTCGGTCGGAAACCCGATCGGTTTCCGAATATTTTCCGACAAGCGTAGTACGCAACGGTTGCTTTCTGTTCGCGGTGCTCTATGTTACGCTTCCAGGATAGTTTAGGGTTTAGAATCACGTCCAAGTACTTGCCGTGAGGTGATAGCGGAATCTTAGTGGAATAGTAAAATCTTAGCCGAGGAGGATTAAACTTTGGTATCGTGGTCTTCGTGGTAAAAAGCATGACCTCAGATTTCCCTGGATTCACTACAAGACCACTCCCAGTGGCCCAGCCCTAAAGTGATTTCAAGGCCACATTCATGATTTCGCTCAACACGGATGGGAACAAACCAGATACCATCATTACCACGTCATCCGCATACGCCACGGTTTTGATCCTCATATTGTCCAGTTTCAGTAGTATTTTGTTGATCACGAGTAACCATAGTAGGAGGGAGATAACTCCTTCCTCAAGAGTTTTCCTATTCATTCGCTTTGATGACTCGCTGTTGCCCATAGAGGCGTTGGTAATTCTGCTCTGTAGCATTGTCACTATCCAGCTCTTGAGGAATGTTTCCACGCCTAGATCTTCAAGTGATTCTTCTATAGCCGCTGAACTCACATTATTGAATGCACCCTCTATATAATGTTTGTGATCGAAGGAAGATTTACTGAAGATTACTGCAAAACCTGTGGTGATGAAGAGGACGACAGCGTCGAGCATCTCATGTGCTACTTCTGCGACTCTTGTATGAGTAGTAGACAATTTATAGGATTTTCCTTCATGTTGGACTTAACAGACATTCAGAAAGTTACGCTGAATGATTTTAGGATCTTTCTGCAGAATATAAGTGCTTCACCAGCGACTACTGTAGGTCTCTTCTTCAGCCACATTCTGGAATATCGGCACGTGTTATCATATGGCTTGAACGTCCCTTAACCATGCCAGGTTAATCGTAACGGCCCTCGTTGAACTAAGTAAGCCAATAGTGACACCCACTACTACCTAACCTAACAGAAGGGGTGTGACAACATTTATCTATCCTTAAAGAATAATAACCCCCACAACGTAGTCAACTCACATGAATAATATAATTAACCGTACCCACGTATTTCCGGAATTTTGAATTTAAAGTTATGAATTTCAAGTTGTTTTTAATTTCAATTGATAATTTTGGAATTACCAACGTAATTTTTAAATGTCATTGCATATAGTGAAAATTCACTTGGAACTGGTTTAGTAACGTTGATAAAGTTAGAATTTACAATTCAGTTACATTTAACACCACCCTAATGAATACCCAGTATGTGTGACTGCTAATATGAGGGGAAGTCATCATGGCAAATGGGTAGTTAACACACAAACACACACCCACGAAAACTGTTACATATTCAAAAGTATTGGCAAGACAAATGTTTTCAAACTTTCGTCCATTCTCAAGGCTATAAAAAAATACTAGGGAAACTATTCATTAGACAACTCGTGCATGCGTGGGTTTTGGAGGGCAACAAAACCTGAACATAGTGAAGCAGAAACAGAGAGAGAACTTTGTTTCAATTCTAGTCATATTTTTGTTACGAAAAAGTTTAGAAAACGAACGGTTGTTACATGTGCACGACGAGTACATGCAGTTAAAACTGACGGACTTAAAACAAAAAAAATATGATATCTAACAAATAGAGGAAACATAGCCAAAACGAAGTGCTGGCAAAATTAAACAATGTTGAACCATGCTAGGGAATTATGAATTTTAATTTTATATAAACTTTGGCTGCATTGAAAGTTTTGTTTGATTTTGTTTTATTTTTGTACCCCCAAGCAGCGCAAAAAGAAGACTTTCAATGCCCCTCCAATATTGGTAATGGTAATTATGCGGATCCGGTGACATGTCGTCGTTTCTATCAGGTAAGTGACACTAAAGGCAGTTATCAGTAGATGTATTTATTCCGTTATACGTTAATATTAACAATTAATTTTAAAAACAATCAATACAAATTACAAAATTTGCTATTAAATTTAATATACACGGACTGCAACATTTCCAACAAAATCAAAAGAAATTTAAAAAATCCATTTCAAAGTTAAAATATACCAACTTACAGGCCAAAAAAGCAGTAGTCGAATTTCAAAACACTTCAATTGCAATTTAAATTACATCAATTAATTTTGAAAATACATCGGTTGAAATTTAAACCACATCAGTTGAAATTTAAAAGACATAAACTGAAATACAAAATACAGAAATACCTTGCACAGTACTGCTTCGATCAGTACGGTTTCTCCTAGAACGGTTTTGAAATTTCAAAAAAAAAATAATAAAATTAATTTTTCAAAATAAATTTTTTTTTACTTCTTAAATAAAATGTTTGGTATTTTCACTTTATTATGAAAACATGAAATTTCCGGTTTTTACCCTTTATTATGAAGACATGAGATTTTCGTTATTTTCCATTGATTATGGAAACATATAATTTTCGTTATTTTTCCTTTATTATGTAACATTATTTGTTTTTTTTTGTCCAGTTATTTTTAATAATTTTAAAATGAAATCAATTGTTTTTGTTGGTTTAGTTTTAAAATTAATTGTTTTTGTTGGTTTAGTTATTTTAAATAAATATATGTTTGAATGTACAAGGTGTTTCAAAAGAAGTCATCCGATGTTGTTTGGCTCTCATTTTTTTTCTAATTGAAAAACTTCGATTCTGTTTTTTGATTATGTCTATTTGAACCTTTAGAAGTTTCTTGGTTAAGCTGAGAAAATGATATCGGTTAAATGGGCGCCGTCACAATTGATTACCATACGGGCTCGTTTTATGGCATTTTTCATCACTTCGGCGAGAACTTCGGGCAACAGATTCTCGCACTCGTGTCGAATGTTGACCTTGAGGGCTTCCAGGGTCTCAGGCTTGTTCACGTAAACATGGGACTTCAAAAAACCCCACAAAAATAGTCTGGATCGGTTAAATCGGGCGATCTTGCGGGCCACTGCAAATCGCCAAAACGAGAGATGAGGCGACCCGGGAACTCCGCCTTCTTAATATCGGTTGTGGCTCGCTCATTGTGTGCCGTTGCTCCGTCCTGTTGGAACCGCATGTCCTCCAGTCCATACTCGTCGTATTGCGGCAGAAAAAACCGTGCTAACATTGCCATATAGCGCGCACCGTCCACTGTGGTCGTTTGACCAGCGGCGTTCTCGAAAAAAAAATGGCCCGATGACTCCTCCAGCGTGAACAGCGCACCATGTAGCCACTTTCGGCGGGTGTAATGGCTCCTTGTGCCTCACTCGTGGATTTTCGATGCCCCAGAAGCGATAGTTTTGCTTGTTCACGTACCCACTGAGGTGGAAATGAGCCTCATCGCTCATTATGATTTTGGTGGAAAAATCGTTCACTTCGTCCACAAGATTGAGGATGGCTTGGGCGTAGGTTACACGCAGTTGGCGGTCGACAGGCAGCAGCTGATGCACGGACTGGACTTTGTGTGGAAACATGCGCAGGTCTTTGATCAAAATTCGCCATTGGGACGACCGGCTGATGGCTAATTACGAGACACTGCGTCTGGTCGATGTTTCCGGCGACAGCTCGACATCCTCGGCGATATTCTCGGCAGAACGGGCGCTCCGGGGCCGACCACTCCTGGCAAAGTGTCGTGTGGTCCCATACTCTTCAATGTTAGTGGCCAAACGGCGGAGTCGGTGTCGGACGGCCGGGGAATCGGCGACGGTATTCGCGCTGCGCCAACACCACAGACGAATTGTCACGCAAGAAAAAAGACACGATTATTCCGCGTTCTTGGGGAGTGTAGCGCTCCATGGCTTGTTTACTAGTATTCTACATCTGTCTAGTCCACAAATATCAAAACAGATTTTACATTGGCGGCCATTTGCAAAAATAAGAGCATCTTCCAATAGGGTGGTCACTTTTGAAACACCCTGTACATACGTACTACATACTCTCGTTTTTTTATTGAAAGGCAGAAAAACAAATTATATGTAACAAATTATCGGTTTTTGACTCGATTGGCACATCTCATGGTGGATCGGGTATTCTTATAAAGAATAATGTTAAACGTCAAGAAGGCCAGTACTTTTGTGCCAAAGAAATGCTAACCACGAACGTGATTATCGAAGGCAGGTCTGGCGCTTACCACTATATCCTCTATATATAGATCCCCGAGACATACAATAATAAATAAAGAACAGTATGACTCCTGTTTCTTATCTCTAGGGCACAAATTCTTAGCACGTGGCTATTAAAATGCTAAACGTACAGCATGTGGCTCCCTTCTTATAACTCCAAAGGGACGGCAACTGATGTTGTCAATTAACCATCTTTTCCCAAATTCTCCCACATATTGAGCCGATCGCATTGATTTCTGCATATCGAAAAACGTATCTCCCGAATCTCATAAGTGCTGAACATTGCCTGATTTGTCTTCAGATCACTCACCTGTATTCTTGACAGTAAATTCTACACCAAATCTCATGGAATTTTAATGTAAGCTTCACACTAGAAGAACAAATTGGCAATACTATAAAGAACTCGTCAGTCCATCAGGAAATCTGAAAGTTCCCATCAAAACTGAATATTTAAGTTTAACATTTAAATCTCTGCATTCAGCAAGCTACTCCAGAACAAAGCATCTACAAAGTCCCTCGTTACTCTGTATAATTAAGGGGAAAACAAGCGATGGCAAAGAATATGATACCCCCGGACAAATCCACAGGAATTTAACACACATTATGTATCTGATATACTAAACCTCGACCCCTCTAAACCAACAAATTATTATCTATGGAAAAAGACGGGTAAAATAAAAAACACGAGAAAATTAATCACCCTATAAGTAAAAACTATAACATCGGGCAAAAACGGATGCTAGATTTGCAGAGCAGTTGGAAGAGGCATTTACTCCAAATGAATTTGGGTCCAACAATGCTTCCAATTTCAAATATCTGTCTTCCTGAATCAAACGCATCAACTTGATTTCCCCATACGACAATTCTCAAAATCTGAAATAAAGTATGTCGTACGTAAACTCAAACTTAATAAAGCTCCAGGATATGATCTTGCTACTCCCAAAACTCTACAAGAACTTCCGAAAGAAGACCTCTCCCTATTAATATATATTTATAACGCATGTAGCTCTCGTTTCTTCGTTTCACCTTAATGGAAAGTTTCAGAAATAACAATGATTCTCAAATCGTGGCAATCTCCCGAACATGTACCATCATACCGATTAGCGTTAGTGGGGCAATGGGCCCGACGTCAGGTACTGCACTTAGTGCTATCCTGAACACCTGTACTCCTGATATCATGGCCGAATCGGCAGCCGCTACATCCCTGGTGAGAATCAGAGATTGTGGCGTTTTGATATCGGGGCATTCCGGACACGCTGAATTACTACACCGGATCAACTCTACTCCCGTAGAAACGGACTTCTGTATCCCCTACCTTCTACCAGCGACAAATCTAAGGACTTCTATTTCGAACAGGAATACCTGGGAAAAGCCACTGGAAGGGGATACCAGTAGTATCAAAGTTTTCGCGGATGGATCAAAGTAGGACGAGCAAGTACGCTATGGAGTCCATTCACCGGACGTAAATGTAAATATCTGCTTCAAGCTGCCTGATCACTGTGGTGTATTTCAGGCGGAAATTACCGCCATACTGACGGTTGCTGAACTACTGAAAAGTAGTGTCACAACCCTCCGGAGAATATGTATCTACACAGACAGCCAGGCTGCTATAAATCCGTGAAAGCCATGTTTGCTATGTCCCTGATGGTGAAAGAATGCCACTCATCACTTAGGGTGATGGCAGATTATTTTGAAATCAGGCTCATCTGGGTACCGGGACACAGCGACATTCCAGGCAATTGCGTAGCGGATGCGTTAGCTAGACAGGGCACTACGACACAGGTTCTTCCGGAAAAAGAAAGTGTTAGTATGCCAGTCTCTACCTGCCGTTTGCTGATATGGCAGTGGGCCGATAATATGTTCAAGGACAAGTGAAGACTTACTTGCTAACAAGCCAGGGTCCTCTGGCCACAGGTGGACAGGAAGAGGACTAGGCAACTACTTAACTTGCCGAGAGGCAGGTTATCCACAATGATAGGAACACTTACGGGACATTGTCTTGTAGCAAAAAACACGCCATAAGATTGGGACATAGAAACCCTACTCTCTGTAGATGCTGCATGGAAGAGGACGAGGAAACGACGAAACACCTTCTCTTGGATTGCCCTGCTCTGGCAGGACTGAGAAGTAGGATATTGGGAACACAATTAGTTAGCACCGTAGCCCTACAGGATATTCCTATAGGTCTTATAGACAAATTTACTGAAAGGGCAAATTGGCGGAACGACAAGTCAATAGTTGCAATGGAGGAAACTGCAGGTATCACAATGGGCTTATTTAGCCTAAGTGTGCTAGACAGCGTGCTGTCTTGCAGCCTTTTCAACCAACCAACCCTCATACCGCCCAATCAGACACAGACAGACACTTTCCTTTAACACTTTGACATGAAAATAGCCTAGAATATTCTTAATGTCGTGATCAGGCCAGCGTTCGTACATTTCCTCCAGACGCTCATAAAACGATTCTCTTGACCTCGATATCCTCAGTCAGGGAGTGCACACATATTAACGAGTTGTTGAAATATTTCGCCCTGATGCGAATTCTGGCAACGCGTTCACTTACTGGGTTGAACCTTGTGACTTGATGTCGCAGTCTCTTGTCACGTATAAATCCGTGCCCATATCCTTTATTTCGCGCATGGCAACCATATCCTGTCCATCGCATTTCCTGGTTAGCTGCGATGTCAGGTTTATATTTTGCGAGGACAGCCGCCAGCTGCAAAGACCCTCCCGACCTGTATAAATAAATGGTGTCCCATAACATCGCATGTAGGTATAGAGGATAGCTTTCTAGTTTTACGCTCACTGATTGTGACCCACAATTTCACACCGTTTTTGGACGGTATTTTGAGATTTTTTTTCATGGCCAAATACTCGACAGTGTCGCCATCACTAAGCAATGTGACCGTCGTCGAAAGAAATGTAAGGTGGTCTGAGCAGGGATGGAACCCACGTTCTCACGTACAAGAGCCGCGCACACTAGTCATTGCACCACCGACGGCCATATAGTGTTCTTAAATTCCAGGTGCATATCCTTAAATCGTAGTCCTCTTTACGTTTGCGAGGGTTGTTAACAGAAAGGAGGGTTGTTCGTTTTTTATTATTGCGTATTTTCATTGTCAATATAACGGTGGCGGGAGGAAACCACAGTACATCGTGGATTGAATTTCACCTAGCACCAGGGTGATTATGTTTCATTCCACCATCAGACGCTGACCAGAATGCAGTGTGTCCAAACTGGACTTTTGTTCCTTTAGTTTTGATATGCCATTGTGCAGTAGTGTTGCTCATCCGACCTTAACACCACAAAACAATATGTAAGCTAGTTCGAAGATCTTCGGTGACAGGGATGAAGCATAAGCGATCGTTTATCCAATCAGGGTGGTCATTCGTTTCATCTTGTCACTCTAGCTAACTAACGGAGGGTTTCGAGAAAGCCATTCCCCGGGACAGACTTAGTCTAAGTTTATCGAAGTTCAGCAATAGTGTGCTACTTGGACTGCCTCATGAAGAAATTATTTCTGTCCACTCCCAACTGCGTGGCTATCAGAAACTTTCCTCCTCCACGGGCAGTCCCATGTCATGTAATTCACTTTTACCGCAGATCCATTACAATCATCCATGATCTTATGGTCCATAAAGACTTGCAGCTATCGGCCTTCCCAACAGCTACATTCGTAGCATGTGAGGGATAACCCCCAAACCCTTGGTAGGGGTTGTGCCATAGTAAAATATTACAGGTGATCGCAGTAGAACAGCTGATTTAATTTTCATCTCTTCGTTAGTTTGCTCTTACTGTCAAATTCAGATTTTCCGATTTTGTACTGTTATGTTTACAACTATTGTTGACATGGGGACAGCCCAAACAAAACATAACACCAATTGTCATTCTTTGAACTTTTGTCAACAGACTTCGAATAGCGGATTTTTCTAGAACCCCCAACAAAACGACAATGCCGTACATCAAAGTCGGATCGAAAACAATTGTTTATATCCAGTAAACAATTTTCAGGATTTTGACGTTTTCGAGGAATATCGGGTGTTAATGATGCCACAATGTTTGGCTTGAAACTGAGCTTTCAGTCGAGAGTCACACCTCAATATTTTGCGTTATTCGGTGGAACAGTATGGAACCTTCAAATTAGAGGTAAATAGTTCGAGCTCAAGGCTCTGTGGATTTCCACCCAGTCCGTGGTTCACTTGCCCAATATCATTAAGATCGGTTTCGTTTTGCACGAGATATCGTGTCGACCAACTATGTGAACCGTTCCAGAATGGTATTGGCAAAATCGCCCGTTTTGAATAACACAGTGACTTTCGACGAAATGTTACCTAATAGTAGACGTCTTGAATGGCCAATCAAGACACTTGGTTTTTTCAGACATGTACTGTAGTGAATTTGTGACAATCAAGTACTTCGGAGTACTGTCAACAAAGCACTAGTGTATCAGTGTATGTGTGTACACACAAAAAGACAAGACGACTTGTAGCGAAGTAGAAGTAGTTGTATTTGTCGTTTTGTACACTACAGCTTCAAGAACATACACGAAAGGTATTTTCACAACAGTGAAGTATTTGGTTGCAGCAACTTCGCTGTAGTACATGTCTTGAAAAAAAGGCAAGGTCTTCAATAGTCATTCAAGATGTCTTGTGTAGATTTCTAGTTAATACCAATTTCGTAACGATGCGTTGTGTTTTACGCGCCACACAACTTTTATATGGCAGGTACCAAAATGGGCGTTGAATAATCGCCATTGATAGCCAAATATGCGTGTCAATAACACGCATTTCTCATCCCAAACTAGGTTTTCGCAAATCATAAACACTGGTATTTCATTATTTAAACCGAATTTGTGCCCAAGATACCTATGGTTTAACATGGTGCCTTCTATGCGCTACCTCTTTTCTCCATCTCAATTTGTGGGTGACGTTGCTTGCCCACGGGTGGGGTTATTAACATATCATTCCTATTTCAATTTATGGCTTTAGCATTTTAAGTTATGTCTTTGAAATTTTAATTAATATCTTTCGAATTTTTGTAAAAATTTCTCTTAAGTACCAATTAGTGACTTTTTTTAAAAACATGTATACATATGTCTAAAACTTCTGTAACACATTTTTCAATTAATTAATTACTAATTTTCAGTGCGTGGATGGTTACCCTTATTTAAATCGTTGTCCTTCCGGGCTCTACTTCGACGATCTTCAGAAATACTGTACTTTTAAAGACGAAGCCAAGTGTGGCCCACTAGCAACAAGTAAGTTAATGTTAATGTCTCTATATAAATTGACATCCTTTATTCTATGGATAAACAATAACAATCCTAATTGCATCATGCGACATCAATTGAATTTCTTTATGTAAATTTTTTTAATTTTTATTAAGATTTTGTTTTTATTTATTATGTTCTTAACAAGTTTTATTTTTTTTACAATTAAAATATATAATTTATTCCATAAAAATAAAATAAGTTTGTTTTTAGGATTTTGTCCTTGGGGGCAAATAAGGGCACCTAAATTTTTTGTATAAATTACCCTCACAAATTAGGGCTTGTATTGAAATACAAATATCGGGTTAGTTCTCTTTGACTTTCTGTAAAATCAAGATTTAAAAAAATGTATCAGCTCTATTGCCCAGGTGTTGTACCACTTTTTTGCTTTGGCAGCATATATATATATATGCCAGGACTAATCAATAATTAAACTCTGTCCCAAATGGAACTCAGTCTCCATTATTGACAAGGAAAATAAAAGTATTATAAGACAAATTGAACTGCAAGGACAACTAATGCATTTCAGCAACATAAACTGATAGAATCTCGAGTATCCTGACTACAAACGCATATATTTACATTTAAATTCACATAAATATCTCCATCTACAGTATAAAACATTTAGGAACATAGACTTAGTACATATGAAAAACATAGGTGGTGTACTGTTGCTTACATGAGCAATAGGGTGTACTTAAAAATGAAAATATTATTAATATTTTGAGAGAGAATCCTTTTTCCCAAATTATGGATTCTATGTATGGACGTACATGCCAGGTTTGCGTGCCTTCTAGCAGGCCTGCCTAGGCAGTCAGAAAGCCCATCCTCAAAATGATAGCCTTATTTAAAATGTGCATAGGGTGCCAAAGGGAGGGGAACCCTGCAAATGTACATTCTCTTAGTAGGCCTGCTAGATGACCAGCAAAGAAGTGGCCTCGTAGAAGATTTTCTCTTTCTGACCATCTGGTAGGCAAGCTAACGGAAGATTTCCTAAGAGGCCTGCGAAGAAAGGTCGACAGGAGGTCTGCAAAGGAAGGTCTGCTCGGAGGACTGCAAAGGAAGGTCTCCTATGAGCCCTCGAAAAGAACATTTTAAAACCTAAGGAAAGGTAAAAAATATGTGCGATTCATTTCCATATTTACAATATAAGAACATTCGACTCATAGCTAAATTACCCAGTTTTAAATTTCCTAAAGACATCACCAGTGGCTAAAAGGTGACACGTCAGAGTCCCTGCTGACATACCCCCTGGCATTTTCTACATTTGGTAAAAAGTCAGCAGTTTGTTAATAGTTGTGATCACCATATGACATGTGCACAAGACGTCATTGAGTCACTATTCATCATTAGTTGTTCACTACGTCACAAAATATTGTCATCATGTGTAATTTTTGGAATATTAATCTATCTGTATTGGTTCTGCTTGACCTACAAGCAAATAAAATCTGGAAGAAGAGTTGTTACCATCGTAAACCTACACAGATGAATCCCTGACAGTTTGCATATTATTTTTCTCATTTTCAAATATTTTTGAAATAAATTCTAAAAATTGAAGACATACATTCCATAACTACAAATAAGTAGAAATTTTTCAGTTTGAAATTTATTAAAAAACTTGAAATTTCAAATGACTTACAGTTGATAAATGATAAAGACTTCCGCTATATACATTCAACATTGGCTTGAACGACAGTCAGGTTTGACATATCAACAGAGCGATCTTGCATTGATTGTCGGTCCCTTCGTCATTCAATCCACCTACGTCAAAACTAGTCACTGGTCATGAAGATGTCTTATATAAATTGTAATTACCTACTCACATTGTCCTAAGGAAATACTACTAAAAGTGTCTTCAAGACAAAATTTCCAACTGGGTATTTATACAATACTTTATTATATATTATACAATATTATAATATATTTCAGTATTTTCTAAACCGGCAGCATCAGGAATCGAAGAAACGGCATCAGAACTTTTAAAGGGTTTTTCAATAGAGACGCTACAAAACTACCGAAATTTGGATTCAGTGGCCTCAACTTTAAGAGCGCTACGTCCGATTTATGGTAGTCATAATCGTCCTACCAGATCAACAATTGAGCCTCCAGTGAAAAAATTTGAATCCACAGGCACAATACAAAATGATCCCGTGCCAGTGAGACAAAGAAGTGCTCGTAGTGTCGAGAATTTTGCTTCCGCTGAGGCTTCAGTTCAAGAAAGCCCAAGTGTGTCTCTCACACGTCGTTCTCAGGAATTGGGCATCTCTGTGATGTCGTTGTGGCGAATTTTGCGAAAAGATCTTGGCCTAGATCCGTACAAGATCAAATTGACGCAAGAACTGAAGCCGCTTGACCACCATAAGCTTCGTATGTTCGTGAATTGGGCAGTGAAACAACTTGAAAATGATTCGGATTTTCATCGGAAAATCATCTTCAGCGATGAGGCTCATTTCTGGCTGAATGGCTTCGTCAATAAGCAAAATATGCGTTATTGGTCAGACAGCAATCCACACGTAATCCATGAGTCACCATTTATGGGCGGCGTCATTGGGCCGTACTTCTTCCGTGATGATCAAGACCGGCACATTAATGTGAATGCGAATCGCTACCGTTCAATGATAACCGAATATTGTTGGCCCCAATTGGATAATATGGACCTGGAGGACATGTGGTTCCAACAGGACTGCGCCACAAGCCACACAGCGAATGCGACAATAAATTTATTGGAAACCAAGTTTGGTGAACGTGTTATCTCACGAAATGGGCCAGTCGATTGGCCGCCTCGGTCGTGCGATTTGACGCCGTTAGATTATTTCCTGTGGGCCTACGTCAACTTCGTACGAACATCGAACGTGAAATTGCAGCAGTATCGGCCGATTTATGCTTGAAAACCTTCGAAAATTGGGTTCAGCGTCTGTACTTCTGCAAGCGTGCCCGTGGTGGCCATGCAAAAGAAATCGAGTTCCATATACAATGGCATCGAACGTACTTTCACAGGAATAAAGAATTTCATTGGTATCTAAAACAGGTTTTGTTTTATTTAAAAAAAACTTTTGTAGCGCTCTTATTGAAAACCCGTTATATCTTTGGTAATTTCTGTGTCATACGCGAAGCGATACCCCAGTGTTATTTCCATTTCATGCACAGAAAAGACTAAAGATCCGACTAGCAATACCCTTGCACACAGAGTTTCACTTCAAAAAATTTCAAATTCTGATAATTAGATTTTCAGATCAGCTTTTCAATAAATATGGTTTGAGGCCTCCCTGATTTGCAATACCACAGAAATCCCTTTTTCAGTACACCCTACTGATACGGATATGCGACGAGGACATTCTAACAGGCAAATATAATGGATGTTAGAAGATTAGGAAGCAATTTCCAACAAATGTCGCATAATTCATTTATAGAGACATTCTCTACAGAACTTTATACCAAACCACCACTACAATTCATGCAGTTAGTCCTTTCAGTGAGGACATCCCCTTAGAGTACGGAATACCAAGAAATCCTTAATATTTGTATTCCAAGCAAAGTAAGTGATATAATAAGTAGGTAGTATTTCAATATTTGCTATAACTTTGAGTGTACGTGTGAGCGTGTGTCCGCCAAAGGACAAAGACACTGAAAGCATTTTTTCTATCTTCGTTTAATCCTTGGAGTCTGTCTTCATCCTATTCAATTCCAATTCCACTAGGTGCACTCGCAGCAGTGCAATGGAAAGTAGTAAAAGTGTTTGAGCATAAATAATATAGGAAATGGAGCATATTTTATCTTAACAGACAATACAGAAAAGGAAACGTCTTATGGGTTTTAGGATTTTGTGTTGGTTAAGCAAAAAAGGAGAAAAAAAATTAACAAATCAGCAAAACTGGTAGAAGGGAAAAAACAAGATGGAAGAATACTGCAATAGTTTATTGCAATTCGAAAAGGATTGCGTATTCAATTTTGAGCAGGACATCCATTTACATTGGGTAGACGCAGGTCTAACGCAAAGGAAAGTGCGAATATTTCACAAAAAAAATGTTTCGCCTTGGATTGGATGGGCAATGAATTTTGGTTTTGATGTTATATGATATTTGGCCCTAATCACAGATGTTTTCATAATAAAAGTGCACGATTTAAAATTTGTGGAATAGCTTCTGTACAAGTTGCAACCCTGAAATTTTACAGCTGTTGTCTACGTTTATTCCGATTATTAAAAATGGAGCGCTACCCAAAGGAAGCACGCCATATCATTGTGAAAACCAATTACAAAAATTGGATAAGATACGCTGACTACACTCGCAAACCTACAGGAGTTTACGCCCGTGGAAGTGCGCTTAATGTGTCAGTCATTCGAAGAATGAGCAAACAATTTGAAGAAACTGGGTCGATTATGGTTAGTAGATCTCTTGTGCGTCGACATACTGGCCGTTATCTCGAAAATATTGCAGCTGCAAAGGAAAGTGTTGTCGAAAAGTCGAGAAAATCAATACGGCAACGTTCCCGAGATCTTCAAATTTACCACGAATTTTGAAGCAAGGCCTCCACCTTCATCCTTAAAGGATTCAGCGCACTCAGTAGCTGAAGCCACCAGACCATACATAGCGGCAGATAGCTATGAAGGAGCAAACTAAAGTGAAAGCCGATTTTTTGAAACTAATCGTCTTGACGCATGAGGCGCATATTCATGTGAAAGGGTTCGTCAGCAAGCAAAATTGTTGAATTTGGGGAAAATTCACACATGATCCACGAGAACCAAATGCGTCCATAACGAGCAACTGTCTGGTGCTGATTTTGGTCAGGAGGAGTTATTGAGCCTTACTGCGTTCAAATTGAAGCCGGAAATGCAGTGACTGACATTCCGAATAGAAATTTAATAACGGTATAAATCTTGAGAAACTATGGTTTCAGGAGGACGACGCCACCTATCACGCCGCGTATGAAATAATCGATTTATTGGAGCAACGATTTTTGGACAGAATCATGTCCTGAAATTCCAATGTCAATTGACCAAACACGATCCTGAGATTTAATGTCGTACGGCATCTTTCTTTGGGATTTTGTGAAATCTCTCTTTTTTGCGAGTAAAGCACAAACAATTCCTGAGCTCAAGGCCAAGCTCCAACGCGTCATCGGCGAGAAAGAGTCATCTTGTCAAAATTTCACTGAAAATTTCATGAAAAGAGCAAGTGCGCGTAATCATGGGCGTTGCGAAAGGATGATAAGACTGCAATTGCCCCTACCTAGTACTCGAAACTAATAAACTGGTACTCCTTTCTCCACATTGGGGTAACAGGTTATTACGAGTTATTGCTGATGCTTTTTACATAGAGGAGTACACCCAGAGAACTAACTGTTTGAGAAGAGATATTAGCAACCAAAAAGTTGGTTGTTTCCACCGAATTTACTGTTGCCACAACCGAATTCAGGTTGTCACGACTGAAACTGAAATTCAGCTGTAGCAACTATGTTTCATTATTGATTCGGTTGTGACAGTTGCATCTTCAATTATCTTCGTTCGATCAACTAAATTTTCTAAAATTACGGATGAAACTACCGAAACTGGTACCAAATTCGGTTGGAGTATCCGAATTATGAGGTTGTAACTACCTCTAATGGGGTTGTGCCAACCCCTAGTCGGGTTGTGCCAACCTCTAATGGGGTTGTGCCAACCTCCAATGAGGTTGAGGCAACCTTTAACTCGGTTCAGGCACACTCTACTTCGGTTGAGACAACCTCTGATTCGGCTGTGATGACCTCTAATGTGGTTGTGACAACCTCTAAAATCGGTTATGGCTAATTCGGCTGCCTCGACCGAACATAATATGATTAATTTTCTGAATCGATTTAGCCACGTCTGTTTGTCCATGGAAAGGTCTCACACAAAAGAGATCAAATAACAGATAGCAAACCAATTGAACCGGAGTTGGGTACATAGCAGTTGATTGGGTAAGCGAAGAGTCCTAGTGAACCCTTTTATTGGTCCATGTTTTGATATAGGACATAAACAAATCTTCCTCCAAAACTTGATACGATCATCTCTACAAATTACATATACGACATTTCAGCGAAATTTGGTGCATAAACTCTTCTTAGTTACGATAATAGAATGTGCCACATACAGCCGATAGCGGATCCAGCCGCAAATCTACAAAGTTTTTGTTAGGCCATGATGATTGTTTGTGAGAAAGTTTCATATCGGACCACGGTATGGACGGTACCCGTCATACAAATTTTCCCAACCAAGCGTGATACTACATATTGATTGTAGAGTCCAGAAACATTAACCGGTTCCCACAAATATTGGTGCATAAGCTTTCTGCAATCAAGGGTGATTACTTAGAATATAGGCGATATCGGATCACATATAGTCGGTATATATTGTACCAAATACACTTGGTACTATCGGCTCCACTACCGATTTCAACAAAATTTGTTATATAAGCATAATCGCTCTTGAAACTATATTGTATCGTTTCACGCTTCGATACAGCTGGCATACAAATGCTCGATATTTATTATAAACAAGTTACGAACACAACATTGTGTAGGGTATAGTAGTAGTAGTCGGTTTTGGTGGATGGCACATTACTGTCCATCCATGTTTGTCATTTGAAATTAGTGTAGTTCATTTGACTCAAGTAACTATATCGTACTATATGTACTATATCTCACTCTTCAGCAGCCGAAATCCTGACGACATGCTTGCCTGTGATCATAGCCGCGAGTGTCATTTGCCTGGATATTTGTTAAATATACTTAGTCGGAACATGCCTACTCTACAATTCAATTAAAATATCATCACTCAGTCAAAAAATATGCGTTTTAGTTTAAAAAACTTGGCAGTCAAAAACCGCAGAAGGATAAGCCATGGTTCGACGAAGAATGACGTATTGCAACTGATGAAAACGACGCTGCACTTATGGCAACGACACAGTCAGCTACAACGCGTGCTGCGAGTGAGCGGTACAAGAAGCTGAGAAGGGAGGAAAACCAACGATTTAGGCGAAATAAATGGCAGTGGGAGCAGAGAGAGAGTGAAAGAACCGAAATCTGCAGGATGAATGGTGAATCCCGAAAGATTTTCCAGAGGGTAAGAAGATCGATCAACGGGCCTAATAATGGGCTGCCCTCCTGCAAGGACGAGAATGGGAATCTGGTGACTGAGAAGCAGTGTGTGATCAAAATGTGGAGAGACCACTTTTCAGCACTACTCCACTCAGATTCTTCCACTGAAGATCAGCAGGTAATGATAGTGGAAGATAGTATAGATTGTACCCACCCCCACAACCAGGACGAGATTAGAACGGCGATCTCCCGCCTGAAGAATAATAAAGCCGCTGGTGCGAATGGCCTACCCGCTGAACTTTTTAACGCAGGTGGCGAAGGACTGATAGCCCACATGCATCAACTGATATGCGGTATATGACCGGGGGAATCTATGCCCGACGATTGGGTATATATACGGTTTCCCATTACATCCCATGAAGGAATCGGGGAGAGCTTCTCACAACCAGTGAGCTGTGCGCTTTCTAGTTTCATACTCACTGATTGGGACCTACAATTTTACACCGGTTCCGAACGGTATTTTTGAGAAGCATTTTCATGGCTAAATAGTGTCGCCGTCACTATGCGAGGTGACCGCCGTCGAAAGAAATTTTAAGGTGGTCAGAGCAGGGATCGAACCCAGGGTCGTGTATTATGTTCTGTATTCAAAAAGGGTGATCCGTGTGTCTGTTCCAACTATCGCGATATCAGTCTCTTTCCTATCGCGTATAAGACATTGTCGGGCGTACTATGTGAAAGACTAAAGCCAATTATTGAAAACCTGATTGGACCTTATCAGTGTGGTTTTAGACCAGGCAAGTCCACAACTGACCAAATATTCACGCTACGCCAAATCCTGGAAAAGACCCACGAAAAGCAAATCGATACATATCACCTTTTTTTCGATTACAAAGCTGCTTCCGATAGCCCCATACGGAGAAAACTGTACGAAGCTATGTCTGACCTTGGTATTCCGGCAAAACTGATCCGCCTCTGTAGAATGACGCTGACCAACACCAAATCAGCAGTGAAAGTGGGGAAAGTCCTCACTGAACCATTCTGTACCAAGCGAGGACTTAGACAAGGCGACACACTTTCGTGCAATCTCTTCAACATCTTAATGGAGATAATAGTGAGAAAGGCCGCAGTAAATACGAACAAGACCATTAACATGAAACGCCATATGTTGCTGGCGTATGCTGACGACGTAGACATCACGAATCAAAAAGGAATCAGCGAAGGTGGGTCTTGCTGTTAATGAGGGCAAGACAAAATTGATGGTGTCAACGACTAGAGAAACCTCTCGACTTGGTCCGCATTTAAACGTTGACAACCGCTTTAATTTTGAAGTGGTAGATGAATTTGTCTACCTTGGATCCGCCGTGAACAAGGACAACAACGTCAGCCTGGAGATAGATAGGAGAATTGTGCTTGCAAATAGATGTTATTTTGGGCTCAGCAAGCAGTTTAGGAACAAAGCCCTCTCTTGACGGGCAAAAGTCCAGCTATATCAGACTCTCATTTTACGTGTCTTGACATATGGCTCCGAAACTTGGGTCATATCGCAAGCGGATGAAAAACACCTGGGAGTTATCGAGAGAAAAATTCTCCGTAAAATATATGGTCCTGTTAGGGAAAACGGCGAGTACCGACGTCGCTGGAACGCAGAGCTATATAGTCTCTATTCTGACGTGGACATAGCTAGGCGAATCAAAGTGGGCCAATTGCGTTGGCTAGGCTATGTAATCAGAATGGATGACGATGAGCCAGCGCGAAAGGTTTTTGATAACATACCCGATGGTAGCAGGAAAAGTCAATAAAAGTAAAGTAAGTTTAAATTACAACGTGGACTTTGATTGGGAATACCCTTTAGTTTGCAATACCTACCTATATCACACTGTCCGTATTTAGGATTTGAAAAAAATAACAAAGCTGTATTGAAAAGATAATGTATCAAGACTGTAGCTAAATAAAAAAAAAATAAATGGTTTCCCATTACATCCCATGAAGGGACCGGGGAGAACTTCTTACAATCACTGAGCTGTGCACTTTCCAGTTTTTACTCACTGATTTGGACCTACAGTTTTACACCGATTCCGAACGGTATTTTGAGAAGCTTTTTCATGGCTATATACTCGATGGTGTCGCTCTCACTATGCGAGGTGGCCGCCGCCGTAAGAAATTTTTTTTTTGAAGGTGGTCAGAGCAGGGTTCGAACCCAGGATCTCATGTACAAGAGCCGCGCACGCTAACCATTGCACCACCGACGACGGTAGCTAAATAACTAAAGGAATATGGCGGTTACATAATTGCTCTTAAAAGATACAAACGTACACTAAATTTTGGTAACATGTGCTGCAGATGGTGCTCCTGTAATAACAGCCTACAAAACTCGTTGATTAACTTTAGCAAAGATAAATAAAATGTGAAGATTATCATCATCAAATTTATAAGATCCGACATCAATTTTAACAACGGTGTTTTTTATACATTAGAATACCATCGGCAGCACATGCTGTCGTATCCACGTTTTTTCCTTAATTGTAATTTCATCTCCTTAAAATATCCTTGGCATTCACAAGAGGTGTGCTTCTTTAGGACTACATGTAAAAGGGATTCTAAAGGAACGTATGTAGAATGGAGTGACAGAAGGGGTATAGAATATCATTCATCCTGTTGTCAAGTTAAATTATTTGGTAGCCTAGAGTTACAGATGAATAAACTTAAGTTGTTTCATTGAATTTTTTGTTTGAGATTCTGTTGGAAGGCTGTGATGCAGGCGGTGTATAGACGCCCAACAATTTAGATGCCACGCTGTTGGACACCCTTCGGACTTTGAATAAGGAAATATTTTTAAATCTCCAAAATAAGGACTAACCTAAGAAAGGGTATAAAAACTAAATTGTACCCTCTCTTACCAGTTCATAATAAGCGAATATAAACAGCGATACCATGTAGTCGAAGTACAATTCAATATACATTTATTGGCATACATTCATAAATACTATAAATAGATGTACCAAATGTCCTTAAACAAATGTTATCGCTGCCAGTCCCCTTCCCAAAACTACAGCAAATCTAAATTGCAACAAAAAAAAAACATATTGACTACCGACAAGTGAGTTTGGTATTAAAGGGGTGCATGTTTTAGACTGTATTGGAATGAGGAGAATGTGTGCGTGGAGGGGATATGAGAATTGATTACAATCGAAATTACAATCACATCGAAATGATAAACAAATATAAATAACTAAACACCATTTTACATGCAACAACCAATGAGACTAAATAAATAAATAAAACAAAAAAACATACAAAACACTTTTTTGTACTCTACCTTATCCTAAGGACTTGTGTACTTCTCTCATGCCTCGTTTGTTATGTCCTTCAGGCCGCGCACAGATATGTGATCTGGGTATGAAACCGAGATTGATTTTTGTTTTATTTTTTATCTTACGTATAATTTGAATTGAAGAAATTGGTGAATGGTTAAGTGCTTGCCCTAAATGGGTGAGCCAGATTTTATATTCTATACATAAGGTTGACTACAGCTGTGGGCCCGGTGTAAATGGTTTGGAAACGGTGTGTCTGAATTATGAGAGCATTTCTATACTAGTTATCTAAATGCTGTGGGGGACTAAAAATGGTTTGCGGGTGTGTGTATGAGTAATTATGAATATGGGTATTTTATTTGTATTGAGGTAGGTAAGATATCCTTTCGTTTTTGACCAGATATGAAGAAACATTTCCAAGTATATAATTGTTTACTATTTTTCAAATGTGAAATAATGTTTGTAAGGTTTTTTTTTGTTTGTGAAAGAGGAAACATCTCTCCTACATGGTCAGGAATCACGTTTTGAGGATGGAAGTCGTAAACTTGTTTCCATCCACATCACACTCTTATATATTGAGTTATTTTGCTCTACATATAAAACTCCCTTTTTTGTTAAATGCCCTTTATAATGCATCTTTTATGCATCTCTGATGAACTTACCACGATCAGCTGAGAGTGACAGCAGCCAACAGTTGAGTGAGATCAGCTGGGCCACACAAACCACTGAACGACAGTATATGCCCAGCAGCAGAAGTCATGACCTGGAAGGCCTGAAATCATGACCAACCAGTTCTTCTTTAAATTACGGAAGGCCTTCCCTACACATTACTTCCTCCTTTATTTTAAACATTGCGTGAGATTGGGAGGTGAGGCCTCCCTAGCCCATTGCGTAAAATATGCCTTAGAAGGCATGCAAAGAGGAAGGCCTTAGAAGGCATTTACTTTAATTTATTTTTGTTAAACAAAAGTAAGATTAAAATAATTTATTTTATCTCAATATTATTATCCACTTATACACATTTATTTATAAGTATGTATGTATCTATTTAAGAAAGTTGTACAACGCCCAACTTCAAACCGAAAATTTTAAAAAGACTCTGAACAATATTAAATTAAAAATATAATTTTAAAATTTGTATGAATTTTGCCAATTAAATTGCGCTTAAAAAGAATCGGAATAGAAACGCCTTCTTGGTTATATCTGATGAACAAATCATGCATTCCGCATGCCTTATTTTAGGAAGGCATTGCAAAAGAACCAATCCGAATGCCTTATTTGTGGAAGGCCTTGTGACTTCCGCCGCTGGGTGTGTTGTTCGCCCAACAATAAGCACGCACACACATACACATTACTGGATCATATAAAGGGGCGCGTACAGCTCAAACAAGTCAGTGGTGAATCCGAGCTAGTGTCCCCACAGCAATAAGTCCCGTATACTCCATAGGGGACACCCGGTCTGATGGGATCCGACAGACAGCGATAAGTCCTGTATACTCGTTCTGGAATTCGATTATGGTTTCCTGACGATATTTTATCTGGTACTTTTAGCCCTAGTTATCCTCTATCTAATTCTGTAGTGATCCTGTTTGGATACCTGTTCGGGGACACCCTGCCTGAGGAAATCCTAGCTAGTGCCTAGACAGTGATAAGTCCTGTATACTCGATCGGCAACACCCTGCCCGAGGCAATCCAATTACGGTATCCTGACGATATCTTAGCTGGTAGCCTTAGCCCTCGTTATCTTCTATTTAACTGTGTAGTGATCCTATGTGGATACTTGTTCGGGGACACCCTGCCTGAGGGCATCCGACTTAGGTATCCTGATGATACTCTGCCTGGTCTCTTGTTAGAAGAAGGTTGATTTGGCCGCCCTAACATAACAGTCAGGCCTAACATCATCTTGCAGCAGAAAACAACGAATTCCCGTATCACCGAAGGGTCCTGAAGCATTTCAAGTCACAAACATCGACTTCCGTGTACCAGTCGTCTGTTTCTCCAAAGCAACTGCCGTTCGAAAGAGCCTTTCCACGAAACACCGCCAGATCCCATGACAGCCGTCTAAAACTCCTGTGTATACAACGTTCATATACAGCCCAACCCGCCGAGGAACCTAGAAACCTGGGGCTTAGCAACCCCAGAAGGTTATCCCAGTGAAATATCGTAGTGTGTGCATTAAACGCGTAAAATTGTAAATTAGTTAAGGTCAAAATTTAAAGTGAAATAAAAAAAAAACACGAGCAACTGGTCTTTCTCTCTCTGTAGCGAATCAAAATTGTTTGTAACAGGCTCTGGAAAGCCCCTGAGCGTACCCTAGCTTCAAAGAGGAAAACTAGTCGCGACAAAGTATGATGTTCCATTCAACAAGATACAGAAATGCTTAGAATCATCCTTAGTTTCGTTATAGCTGCCTTCAAATACGAGTGGCAGGAGATGTGGTTCTGGAAAGTCCATTCCTCCATGTGCCGTCATTTGTCTCTGGCTTTGTATCACATTGGACTAATAGGCCTAACTGATTCGTTCGTCGACTGCAACCACTACCTAACCGAACCTTGTACACGATGTATGATACCTACTCGTGGTATCAAGACGCAAAAGTAGGATCTTAGCGATTTATTTGTATCTCATTTGCCGATGTACCTAGCCTCCATTTGGACTATGTGCCAACGTCCACTTCATTGCGTCCAAGACCTGGTGGGGGTTGTGGTGCTGATTTCCCAGATTACTATCGGCGGTGTAATACTCTGTTGACAACCCAATAATGGTTAGGATCTTGCTAGGTAAATATGATCACAAATAAACCAGGTTATATAAACTTCACCTAACAGGCCTTGTAAAGCCTGTAAATATTATTCTAAAGATATCTTAATAACCGCAAAACAATACCAGATTCAAGATTGATACGGGCATTCAAATTGAATGAACTGAAGGGTTTTTTAATGTTCGAATGAGCCTGGGAAAATTTAAAGTGCTAGGGTTAAAACCACGAGTAATAAAAATGTTCGCAAGAATTCTTGACGACAAAATTTCAAATTTCCCACTGATGTCCTATGCAAATTTGTTAATGAGTTTACAAAACACCCCCGAACTTCCAATATATACTTGGAAAATCGGTCGACTGGAAGAGGACGCTGGTGTCCACTGCCTCTTCAAGCCCAATCCGGTAGGATCGTCTCGTTTGGTTTTGGGTAGTTAACCCTGAAGGATGTTGATACCATGTGAACTGTGAACGAGAAAGTAGCACAATATGTTATCTCGAAAAAAAGAAAATGTCAAAACACCAATTTTCACGATATGCCCGATTCTGACATATAAAAAGATGGCACAGCGACTGGCATGGTTATCCCGGAAACTTAACTTGTTTTCCGAACACTAGGTCCCTCTCTTCATTCTAGATTAATGTGGAGATGAAGGCTACCGGAAACAAGAACACTTCAACGCACATCAGAGAATGACACACGTGAAGACTGTTTTTCAGTGTCGGACTCTACGAACACAATGGGAAGGTGATGGAGTGACCAAGAAATGTTATGGCTTCTTCAGATCAGCCTTTATCATAGGAAAGTGACATCTGCCACTTTAAGCCTTTGTGTAGCAAAGGTGTCGGCAGATGTGATACTAATCCAATGGGTTGCTAACGGCAAGGTTTGTGGGTTGAGGACCCAGTATAAGAATTCCCATATATTACACTGTGGCCACAAAAACGATCTGAGTATGTTCCTGTTGACGGCATGCAGTGATAGGGACAACGCTAAGATCAAACTGAACTGAACAAATGCCATGAAGAACATTTGTCCCGGAGTCAAGATACCAGTTGCCATCAAAATAAGTACACTTAGGATATATCTTAGAGGAGGCAGGAGTATTCCTGTGACTATACCCCATTATTAAGGGCTAGCACTAACACCAATGACAGGGGTTAAAAACTCGTTGTGTACCCACTACATTTTAGACTGGCTATATGTAATAGAGGCAATTAGCCGACATGCTTCGCCACCTGCAACCTGTATGGTACGATTAGGGAATAGAATGTCCTTAATGGCAATTCGTTATCTGTAAATTCGTCAAAGTCTGACATCACTATAAGGCCACTCTCACAATCGAGAATGGTCGTAGTCGATCATGGAACATCGCTGAAAGGTGCTCCCAATATTCCTTTGTCGAGTTCTTCAAAGCGGAACCACTATTCGGTTGGAAATATCACATTCTCACAACGGAAAGGAATTCCTGGAACAAAGTAGTTCCTGATGAGGGATATGTAAATTGATTATCAGGTAGAGTATGGTCCAATCAGAGGAACTTGGGTCTTCAATTTTTTAGTCGATTGTTCAATGTACCGGGTATCATGCAGAAATTTTGGCGATTTGGACAGTGGCCGGCAGGCTGAGGGATAATAGTCTAGCGGTCATTGGGCCCAATGTATTCTCTGACAGTCAGGCGTTTAGTATGTATTCCTGAACACAACATCTGTCCAAGACTGTCACTGTCACTAATTAGTCAAAATAAAAAAAAAATAATGAATGAATACATTCAACGAAACGAGTCATTTGACTGGTTCTGAATCATTTCAATTTCCCGTAGGGTCTTTATGGAAAGATCAGATAACTGAATCCCTCCGAATGCTTGGACAGGTGGATGGAACCTTTTGGTAATACCTGTAAATCGTTCTAAAACGAATGTGATAACATCTAATGTGGCTGTGACAACCTCTAAGTTGGGTTGCAGCTGATTGGGTTATTTTTCTGTGAAATCTTAGAATTTTGAAATCCGATTACGGGAATGAAATCTTGGTGTCTCATACTGGCGGTTGAAGTTTACACATTCAAGATAACTATTGCTCCGGAATCTTGTCGCAGATGCGCAGAGTATGTTAGGAACATGGAAAGATCACTTCTCTGCTTTACTTGTCTCAGGAGACATCAATATAAATGAGGGTGTAGAGCACATTCACGACGATGTCGTCGACTAAGATCAGCAGCAAAAATCGCATACTGCTCGCGTATGCTGATTATATGGACATGATTGGCCGAAACTTGCGAGAAGTTTCGGGTGCTTTTAAGAGAATCGATAAGGAACTGGCAAAAAATGGGTTTAGCAGTAAATGAGAACAAGACAAAATTAATGGTTTCCACAAGCAGATCCTCCTTCTTCCTGTTTGAAAGAAAGTGTGGACGACTAATTTTAATCGGAACGCCTGCGATTAAAAACAATATTATAAGGTAGTAACAATTTTCTAATTGAAAAATGGTTGGATTTTGTTGGAATAATAGACAATTCAGTTAAGCACACCCACTGGCATGCCTGCTTTAGAACTCCGTGACAAGTTCATCATCAGATGCCTAACTACTGGGCCTGAATTGAACCAGTGCGAAAGGTATTCGAAGACGTACTCAAAGGACATCGAAAAATATTAGGACATCGAAAAATATTAGGACAAAGGACTGATGGTGGCCGTCGCTGATGCAATGGCTAGTGTGCTCCAAGTACAAGAGATCCTGGGTTCGATCCCTGCTCTGACCACCTTAAATTTCTTTCGGAGGCGTTCACCTCTCATAGTGACTGCGACACTATCGAGTATTTAGCCAAGAAAAAGCTTCTCAAAACAGTGAACAGGAACCGGTGTAAAACTGTCGGCCCCAATCACTGAGTATAAAACTATAAAGCGCACAGCTCACTGGTTGTGAGAAGCTCACCTCAATTGCTTCATGGAATGTAATGGGAAACCATTTATTTTTAAGACTGCGCTGGAGAGACCAGGTGGAATTTAGACTTATAGAGCTTGGTGTTACCAACTGGAGGAGAAAATCTGAAGATTGTGTCGGTTGGAGGAACATGTTATCCTCATTTTTGATAATGTCGCCATCAGCAATTCATGTTCTCATGTACAAGAGCTGCGCACACTTTTCATTGCACAACCCACGGCGATTACCACCGGACAATTCGGTTTACAGTTACAAGTGATGAGGATGATCAACGTTCTTATCTAGATACAATACTACTTGATAATTGCATTTGATTGGTACGCAAAACAAACATCTTCAGGACGGATAATTGAATAATTGACTACAATTCCACACAATCGCAGATAATAGATAACTCGAAGAGCATTGTACACGGGGTACTATCCACAGGCGATGAGAAATTTAACATGCACAACATGGCGGGGATCACAAGAACTCTTGAGCATAATGGATTTCCCACAAACCTCGCACGACGATTTGTTTAGGGGATCAAACGGAGTGTCATGCGCAGGAGAAACGGTAAAACGGTATCTTACACGGACAACTGACGATGATCAGGGAATAGACGAGAGCTTATTATGCAGTGTAAAATATATCCCTGGTTTAACTGACAATAAGACAAGGAGGCGGACGATGACAAGGGAGAACATATGTTCTGCCTATGGACCAGGCAACACGTTATTCGCGGTCATCTCTTGTGTTAAAGACTTAATGGGAGAACAACAACAGGACAACGTTGGTTACGAAGTTTCGTGTAAGGTTGATGATAATCCAAATTGTAACGTAGTATAAATGTGACTGTCAGTGGTGCAATGGCTAGTGTGCGTGGCTCTTGGATATGAGTACCTAGGTTCGATCCTTGCTCCGACCTCCTTCCATTTGCTTCGACGACTGTCACCGCGCTTAGTGAAGGTGACTCAATCGAGTGCTTGGCCATGAAAACCCTTCTCAAAATATCGTTCGGAATCGGTTTAAATCAATAGGTCTCAATCAGTGAGTGCAAAAAAAGAAAGCGCGCAGCACACTTGTTGTGAGGAGCTCTCCCCAATCACTTCATGGGATGCCATGGGAAGCCATCTATTTATTTATACAAAGGAACGACGAAACGTTCTATTGAGACTAGGATGAGTGTGGCAACAAAATAGATATTGAGGAGAGAAAGGTGAAAACTGCATTGTCGCATCATGTGATAAGTAGTGGGCACAAACCTGATGTGAGGATATTGGGCATAGGGAAGAGGGACGAAAAGCGGCTGATTACGAAGTGTCTAAGAATACGACGACAAATACAAGGGACTGTAAATTGCAAGGAACGTACAGACTATATCAGTATTAGTTACAAAGTTGCGATAAAGTGGAAGAATCTGTGATACAAAATTTAAGTTGTGTAAAATTTTCGGTGTGTTTTTTGTAATTCCATGTAAATTTTTCATGAAATTTTTTTATTTTTTGTAAAGTATTATTTTTCTTTAATGTAAGGAGCAGTAAAGTAACATTGCAAGTTTTATGTAATGTTTCGATGATTGTTTTCGATTGTTTTTTATTTAAATAGACGCAATCCCCAGATGATGTCAATATGATACTGACGAATCCTTGGGACAATGTAATACAATTTATTTTTTTGTATCTAAAAAAATGTTTGGCTTTATTAACTGGAAAAGAGTATAATCATAAATGTTGAAGGATTGGATAAATGTTGAAAATAGTTTCCCTAAAATCATCTATTATTATAAAGCAACCTGGAACATCAAGTTTTAACATGTTCACTATGAAAGCGATTTAGTGGACGAGACTTTAACATCACTTGTTCCAAATTTGTTATTTAAAATGTATATTATTAAATTAAAAAGAAAAACTTTTTAACTAAAATTAACTTTTTTTATAACTTCTTACCGTGTCCTCTGTGAGAGTAATATTAGAATACCCTCGTATCCTTTCAATTCCAACAAAATTGACTTACGATTCCAACCGGTTACACAATAAAACTATAATAAATATTATAAATAAATTCGGACCAAATGTTGTTACACAATACAAAGGGGATCAAAAATAGAATTGTCTTCTTCTCAGCAAAAGTTGATTTTATTTCCTTGAGCAAAATTCTAAAATGATAAAACACAAATACATTTTGGGATTTACATGTTAACACAAGAAATTTGAATATTATTTTATTGTTCTACTTTGGATTACGATAATAATACCATCAACAACAACAACAACAACAGAATTCCAAAAGCAACAACAGATAACTGAAAAATTAATTGGCTTAAGGATTTTTTGTTGTTCGTTTCCATACACAAAAATACATACAAAGAATCAGCATCATAAAAACAATGAAAATAATTATAAACCCTTTGAAAATATTTCGAAGAATTACAATTTTACCAAATTAGGTAGATTCTTAAAAACTTTTGTTATTTCAAAAGCATGTAAGGATGATGATTTACTTTAGAGTATGAAAAGATTTAGGATATCGATCATAATGAAAACAATATTGATCATAAATGATATAGTATTTTCGCTTCTATAGTATTAGAAATATGCCAAGTTTTGAAATTGAAAAGTAATGCAGTTCCAAGTAGAATTTTCCACATATCCTTTACATGGAAATCTTGAGTTTCTCGCACTGCTTAGATAGTTTTACGCTCGCCCAAGTTTAAGACAGATTTGCTGAAAATTCAGCGGGTGATCAGGTACTGTCTTTTGAACCAAACTATCAGTTTATTATTATGACAAGAAAACAAGCACCCTATTTTACAACAAATGTGCAAATGCCTAACAACATATCTATATACGAGGGCGGTTCCAAAACTAGCCGACCTGACGTATAGATGGTGCCAGTAGTTTGAAAAAAAAACATATGTTTTAAGTTTCAAGGCGCCACGTTGTTTAGTATTTTTATTTCAGGCGTCAAAAGTAAACGATATGAGTGAATTTGTAAGCATGGAAAAAATGTCAATATGTGCATTGAAAGGTCCCAATCACAGCAATATTAAAGCAGACCCAGATTCTACTCTGGACGAGTCTGGTCCTTCGTTGACGACTCTAGAATATTGGTTAGCAGAGCTTAAACGAGGCCGCACTAGCTGCCAAGACGAACACCGTAGTGGTCGACTAATTGAGGTGTCCACACCAGACACGTTTAAGGAAATCCACAAAATGTAATTGGATGCTCGTCGGCTGAAAGTGCGTGACCTAGCAGATATGATGGGCATTTTAAAAAGTGCTATACATCGTATATTGACCGAAGATTTGAAGATGAAAAGGCTGTGCGCAAGATGGGTGCCGCGCTTGCTTTCTAGATGGCAAACACAGCGTCCCTATAGTAGTGTTTGACAATGTTTCACCGCAATAAAGTCGCATTTTTGAATCGATGTATAACCATGGATTAGATATGGGTCCACCGCTTCACACCTGCGACAAAGGAGTGCACTGGAATGGGTGAATCGTGTCCATAGAAGGCGAAGACGGTTCAATCTGTAGGCAAGGTCATGGCGTCTGTTTTTTTGCGATGCGCATGGGATATTTTCTATTGATTATCTTCAAAAAGGAAAACCCATCAACGGCGAATATTATGCTAATTTATTGCAGCGTTTAAGTGTTGAAACTGTGGAAAAATGCCGCATTTGGCGTAGAAGAAAGTGTTGTTTCATCAAGATAATGCTCCAGATCACGCATCCACTATTTCAATGGCCAAAATTAATCGATTACAGTTCGAATTGATTCATTATGCACCTTATTCGCTAGATGTAGCTTCCTCGGACTATTTTCTATTTCCAAACTTGAAAAAATTACTGGAGTTGGAGTCGGCGGTTGATGGCTATTTTAAGAACTTTGACAGTTCTTACTATAAACAGGGTATCGAAGCTTTTGAATATCGCTGGAAAAAGTGATTATGATGAAAAATTAAGAAAATTTTTCCCCACTTTTTTGTGTCTCCTTTGTTAGATCGGCTAGTATTGGGAGTGCCCTCGTAACTTATAGATTATATTACATTCAAGTTACTCCAAGTATCAAGCAGTAACTACAAGCATTTTAAACAGGGATTATTTTATTTATTTGTTATTTTTGTTTCATTCACGAGGAATTTATACTTTTGTTACTATCCTTGCAATTTACAAATTTACAAATTTTAAACAAAACACAATTGTTTTTGTGCAGGCAAAACTAAATTCTGCATTAAATTCCTAAATGTAGTTTCAAATTTATATGAGTTATCTATATTGCATTTATATTTGCATCGTTGAGGTCCTTTTGTCTTACAAACAATGTCTGACATTTTGTGGCAACTTCTTACAAGAGATAATTAAAATATTTTCAACTTTAAATAAACAGATTTATCTAGTTATAAACACTTGTATACTGAATTATGAGGATAGATGTAACTAAACATTAATACAATCATAGATGTGTATATAAAGGTAAAGTGGTTTATAATGACAGTTCAGTAAACAAAATATCAAGAATCCTATCGAGTTTCTCGTTTCATTTAGTATTATTTGTTCAGATTTAAAGGAGTCAATCCGTGTCTTTCCCATCCGCTCAATGACTTCTTCCATGGGGTTTCGATGAATCAGCTAATCACTCTCCTAGTTGCACACACGATACAAGTCGGAACCATACTTTTAATGTGTGCTTTCCTTAATCCATTTTAGTTCCAGTGGGCTTGCATCAGAAACAGATTTTGTAATCTGCGACTTAACTCTTTCATTATCCTTTGTATATTTAATAGACAGCGCTGCTGATAAATGCTTCGTGGTCAAGTCATTGGTGACATTGACAAGTTTCCTCTATCTTGAGAAAATTGAACACTCCTCCATACTTTTTTTGTGCCTTCCTTTCTCAATCCGGTCCATTCAAAAATGGATATCTTCAATTTACTCTCAAATTAACCGAATAAGCGGCCTTTATATCACAAAACAAACAACTCTTGGATTAGTGAAGGCTGCGAGTGCCTTCGAGAGCTCGTGCCAATTCAAAGTTTCCATGCGCTTGTTCTGGTAGGTACCTAGAGCCAACAACTTTCCATGTCGCACTCCATATCCCTGCGGAAATTAAATGCTTTGCAGGAAATTCAATAACTTTCACCGAATTAAAGAAAATACCTGAAGTACAAATGGAAAATGTTTTTCTTCTTCCTGCTTTCATTCACTAAGAATGATAACTTTGATTATGTTTTTAATTCGTTCTCGATAAACAGCCGACGTCGTCTCAAGCCAGTAACATAATACCAAACTAGCGTTGATGTTACTGAGATGTTAAAACGAAATTATGTTGACATAAAAACGACAACAACGTCGACTACGACAACCGGAATAAGGCTGATTATACAGGGTGGTTCAGTCACGACTGGACAAATTGCACCAGCGTATTCCTTGTCTGATTTCATGAAAATATGTCCATCTACGACCATCCCCGAAAATGCACGGGGGCGAAATGGCAGCGGTTTGAAAATTTTCGGATTGGTGGTCGGAGGGTAGTAGGGTAAAGTTGCTAACTTCTGAGCCAGTGGTCGGATTTTTGTGCTGATATTTCGCTTCCAAAAACAAAAACAAACATTTTTGCATTTCAGTAAAATGGTCATAACTTTGGAACGGTAAGACCTCTGGGCTTCGTTTAGGTCATTTTGGAAAGGTAAGATGTATGGCTATCTTTCAACAGAAAAAATATAAGTTACCTGCCATCTGGCTGAGCAAATTGAGGTTATGTGCGTTTTTTTTTTTCCATTTTTCTGTATGTCTGTATCTCGGCGATTTGACTTTTTTCTACTTCGTTTTTAATTAATTCTGAAATGCCTCTTAAAGACCTTTCCAACAAGCCCAAAAGAAGTTAGAAACTTTACCCTACTACCCTCAGACCACCAATCCGAAAATTTTGAACCCATTGCCATTTCGCACCCTTGCACTTTCGGACATGGTCCTAGTGGACTTTTCTTCATGAAATGAGCCAAGGAATACGCTGGAGAAATTTGTCCGGAACTTCCTGAATCACCCTGTAGAAGGAACAATTCTTTCCATCAAGTAAATTGCATACTCAAGCCAACTACGATGCTTTCTAAAATTTAGAAATTATGAACTCAAAGTTAAGAAATACTTCATTGAAAAAGTGGTGTATTAGTAAAAAAATTTCAATTTATGACCGTTGAAGGAGAAAAGAATGTTAAAATTAACTAGCGGCAAACAAAATCCTGTGTGGAATTCTGACCTAAATCAAATATTAAACGAAAAATCATAAAAAATGTAAATGCCGTCAAAAACTTCCACATTTGCATTTGTCCAACTCTACCCAAATATCCCAGACTTCGACTGCACAACTCCGAATCCAAAGAACAGATTTTAATAACTTTGTTGAATTCACTATGAAAAAGAGGTATAAGATATTTCAATTTCGTGAAAATTGGAGAAAAATAGAACAGGCTTTACCCCAAAACGTAGAAAAGAGCACTTCGAAGCACACAGTTCACTACATTTATCTTATACTGCTATTACCGCTCTGCCATCAGCTGCGTGGCAACCGACTATCCCGTCGCCATGCGTGCTGTCTCCCAGTTTTCAGTTTCGTTGAAGCAAGCTCTCGATTAATTTGTATTTAATGGCGAAAAAAACTGCAATACAAAATACATATGTGGTAATTGAATCTCAAAAAACACATCCGTTTCACTGTGCAAACACACACATATCTTCATTTCCAAACGAACACACACACACACACACACACACAACCATTCTCACTTGCACGTCTGAGTTAACAACATTTTGTTATTTAATTTCTTTTAGAAATTTCTCCACTTATTGCTTCTTTTGTTTGATGTTAAGCTTTATTACAAAAATTTTCTAGCATTTTTCAAATGACTGACAAAAACCTGCTAAAGGAATTTAAAGTTTACATGCGTGTGTTGCTGTGTGGGAGAACATACATACATATGTACATCTAAGGCAACAAATTCACTTTACACTTTTCCCAAGTAACAGCTCACGCCTGCTGCAGCTTGTGCTTCCTTCATGTTGTCTCGTTCGCTCTCACTCCTTAGCCTAAAGATGTTGGTTTTAGCAGCAGTTCATCATTGTAATACAGTTTTGACAGTTGCATGCAATAAAGTTGACAAATTATATCGAATTTTATACGAAAACTTTTGTGATGCATTTTGTTTTTGTTTTTTAGTAGTTTATTTCTACTTTTTGTTAACATTATTAAAGTTTTGCTCTTCTGTGGTTTATTGAGCAGTACAGAGCGACAGATTTTCGGTACTAAATTTCTAGAATGAAAGTTTGATAATATTTCTGCTATTGAGGATTTGTTGTTGCTGTTGTCGTCCTCTTCCGACTTTGACATAAAAAAAATCCATCACAGACAAGAAATTGAACTTTCGAAACTTTAACAATTGTAAAGCAATGAAAATTAAAAGTTCTTATAAAAGGAAATGGGTTGAAAATTTAAGCAATATAATGAATTATTTCATATATTTGGAATGCAAAGCAATGACACTCAAATAAAGCAAAGAAATATCTAATATAAATGTATGAGCAGAAAGTTTTTAAAAGTGGTGAAATTTAGTTTAGCTGACAATTCCACTTTTAGTTTGATGACATAATACTGTTGCGCTGCACATACACGATCACGTGAAAACAAATTAATTTCAAGATATTGTATACAGGAAACCAGATACTTTAATCTCCACACATCCAACGACCTGATGGAAGTAGTCCAAACACGTATCCAGTAATAGATTTTTCCATTACCTTATTTACAATTTAAACGAAGGCTATGTCTTTTACAAAATATTTTAAGTTCAAACCCGAGTTCAAACCCGAAACAAAAACACCGGTTTTAATAAAAAAAAATAAATTTTCGAATAATAGAGTCTCCGGTTATCCCCATCAGTTAACCGATCAGAAACCTCGGATATCTCCATCAGTTAACCGGTCTTATGTTCATAACTCAAATTCCAAATTTCCTTTAAACATTTTATATTTTTATACAATCAATTAAATTTGAATTGTAATTCAATTAAATTAAAGTCTCTTTAATTGATTCAATGAATTCAATTCAGTTCAATTCAATACAATTCAGATCAATTCAATTTAATTCATTTCAATTCATTTCAATTCAACTCAATTCTATTCAATTCAATTCAATCCAATTCAATTCAACTCCATTCAATTTTCAGTTCAATTCAATTCAGTTCACTTCAAATCAATTTAATTCAACTTAATTTAATTGAACTCAATTCATTCCAGTCCAATTAAATTCAATTAAATTCAATTGAATTCAATTCAGTTGAATTAAATTCAATTACATTCAATTGAATTCAATCCAATTGAATTGAATTCAATTAATTCAATTCATTCAATTCAGTTTAATTAAGTTCAATTCAACTCTATTAAATTCAACTCAATTAAATTAAATTCAATTCAATTAATTTCAATTAAGTGCACTTCAATTTAATTCAATACAATTCAATTCAATTCAAATCAATTCAATTCAATTCAATTCAATGATCAATTCAATTCATAACTCATTTCAATTCAGTTCAATTCATTTCATTTCAGGTCAATTCATTTCACTTCAGTTCAGTTCAGTTCAGTTCAGTTCAGTTCAGTTCAGTTCAATTCAATTCAATTTAATTCATTCCAATTCAGCTCAATTCATTTTATTTCATTTCACTTCACTTGACTTAAATTCAATTTAAATCATTCCAATTCCATTCAATTCAATTCACTTAAATTCAGTTCGGTTCAGTTCAGTTCATTTCAGTTCAGTTCAGTTCACTTCAGTTCAATTCAATTTAGTTCAATTCAATTCAATTCAAATCAAATCAAATCAAATCAAATCAACTCAACTCAACTCAACTCAACTCAATTCAATTCAATGATCAATTCAATTCATACCGCATTCTAATCCAATTCAGTTCATTTCATTTCACTTCAGTTCAATTCAATTTAATTTAATTCATTTCAATTCAGTTCAGTTCAGTTCAGTTCATTTTATTTCCTTTCAATTCAATTCAATTCACTTGACTTCAATTCAATTTAATTCAATCCAATTCAATTCAATTTAAATCATTTCAATTCAATTCATTTCATTTCAATTCCATTCAATTCAATTCAATTCAATTCAATTCAATTCAATTCAATTCAATTCAATTCACTTCACTTCAATTCAGTTCACTTCACTTCAGTTCAGTTCAGTTCAGTTCAGTTCAGATCAATTCAGTTCAGTTCAGTTCAGTTCAGTTCAGTTCAGTTCAGTTGAGTTCAGTTCAGTTCAGTTCAGTTCAGTTCAGTTCAGATCAATTCAGATCAATTCAGTTCAGTTCAGTTCAGTTCAGTTCAGTTCAGTTCAGTTCAGTTGAGTTCAGTTCAGTTCAGTTCAGTTCAGTTCAGTTCAGTTCATTTCAGTTCAGTTCAGTTCAGTTCAGTTCAGTTCAGTTCAGTTCAGTTCAATTCAATTCAATTCAATTCAATTCAATTCAATTCAGTTCAATTCAATTCAATTCAATTCAATTCAATTCAATTCAATTCAATTCAATTCAATTCAATTCAATTCAATTCAATTGAATCCAATTCAATTAAATACAATCAATTACATGCAATTCAATTCATTTCAATTCAATTCAATGAATTCAATTAAATTCAATGCAGTGCAATTCAATTCAATTCAGTTCAATTCAATTCAATGCAATTCAGTTCAATTTAATTCAATTCAATTCAACTAATTTCTATTCAGTTCAATTCCATCCAATTCAACTCAATTCCATTAAATTCAATTCATTTCAATTCAATTCAATGAATTCAATTAAATTCAACGCAGTGCAATTCAATTCATTTTATTTCATTTCAATTCAATGCACTTGACTTCAATTCAATTCAATCCAATTCAACTCAATTTAAATCATTTAAATTCCATTCAATTCAATTCACTTAAATTCAGTTTGGTTCAGTTCATTTCAGTTCAGTTCAGTTCAGTTCAGTTCAGTTCTCTTCAGTTCAATTCAATTTAGTTCAGTTCAGTTCAATTCAATGCATTTCAACTCAATTCCATTAAATTCAATTCTTTTAAACTCAATTCAATTCAAATCCGTTCAATTCAATTCAATTAAATTCATTCAATTAAAATCCAATTCAATGCAAGGCAATTTAATTAAATTCCGTTCAATTCAATTCAATGCGGTTCTTGTTGAGTTCTTTAACTGTTTTTGGACACCTCGGTCGTCCGCAATTTTTAATAGACGATCACAAATAATTATGTTCAATATCTTGCCCACTATGCGCAGAAGGCACGTGTGCTGGCATGAAGATATCTCCTCAGGTGGTTTGTTTCCTTTGGGATGCTTGGGATGCCGCTGCACCTTCTACATAGCTGGAAAAACTTTTTCATTGAGCTAGGTTTGAAATGTCTTGAGGAAGATGTCCGATCTACTGATGATGGCAGCTTTGAACGCCGTGTCTGGAATCCCATTCGGGTAAGGAGCTTTTCAGTCGCCGACTTTCCTACAAGCTGACATTAACTCGACAGTGGTGATGGTCGGGATGTTTTTCCTCTATAGCATACACGGTTTTTTTTTATTTACAATGGATTATAATCTGCATTACTTTAGCTAATGCAAATGCAAAAGAATTACCCTTGTTCGCAATGGCAATTAAAAAAATGTTAGTTTCCATTTGCATTGCCAAAGCAAGGTTGTAGCATCGGATACCAATTCTAATGAAATTAAAGCTTTAAGATATATTGAATTCATTTGACTGTTGGCAATTCTGTTTTGAAAGTATTTTATATGTAGAGGTTTGTGGCTTGGATAGGTATTGCCTCATAGTACTTTCGAATTCATAATCCTGTTCTGTATGAAATATTTGAAAACCAAAACTGGCAGATACGAATGAAATGTTTTGAAAATTAGTACAACTGCCAATGGTATTTAATTTATTTTAAAATTGCATTTATACAGGTAATTCAAATTAGACTACATTTTATAATTGTCATATAATTATTAATTAAATTAAATTAAATTATAATTAATTTGCTCCATGTATAATCTATAGGGAATTCTTTTTCAGTAGGAAACTGCGGCCGCAGCGGAAACAGACATGACGTCATGATTACGGAAAATGTACGGACATATGATCTGAGGTGTCCTGTGCCCTTTCATCTCTTTCTGCCGTTTTCTAAGGGTTTTATATGCGCCTCCTGGCATATGCATTTAAAGCAGGCCTTCTTATTTTTCATTATGGCTTTCCTCAGCTTTACGTATAGCTCCTTGTATCGAGCTTGCAAGGTATTAAAATTGGGTCTTCCCCGAGCTCTCTATACCTTTATTCGAGCTTTAATCCAGTGACGAGCATACATTTTCGGCCGACGTGATTTAATATTTGCGACAAGAAATTGGTCAAGCAATTTGTTTTTGCTAGATGTTTTGCGTTTCAGCCAAAAGGCGCACATATTTGCCAAACATATGTTAGGTCCCTGTACGCACGTTATAGTTCGACCTTACATTTTTTACAAGTTAAGATATGGACTCAAAACGATTCACACGACTAACACTACTTTTTTTACCCATTTTGATGGCTGATAGGGTTTAAAACCGATCAGTTAGAGAATTGACGCGTACTACACTATTGTTGCCTCCACTGTCTTCTATAAATCAGTCATGGAAGCATTTCCTCTATCTATTTATATATTTATATGTGCCACAAACCTTATGGTAAAGATACTTGCCCGTGGCCGTCAATGTATTAATGCAGTCCTTTCTTAACGAACAAATCTCTTTATTCCACCAGTAACAGGAGGCAACTCTTCTATACATAGTCCTCAGTGTCAGTGCCGCATCGCAATCTTTCACCTACAGGTTGTCCTAGTCCGTGGCAAGCTGGTTTGCCGACCCATCTCTCACTTGATAGGAGGAGATCAAAACTTTAAGACAGTACCCGTCAAGGGCTGTGATTTCACTTCGGGCCGGTACGTTTTGGCCGATCATAACCACACTGGGTCAAATTAAAGGTTTAACGATTGGGACTGTCACACTTTGACCATTGATCAAGACCGGCACATTACTGTGAATGCGAATCGCTACCGTTCAATGATAACCGAATATTTTTGGCCCCAAATGGATAATATGGACTTGGAGGACATGTGGTTTCAACAGGACGGCGCCACAAGCCACACAGCGAATGCCACAATCAATTTATTGGAAACCAAGTATGGTGAACGTGTTATCTCACGAAATGGCCCAGTCGATTGGCCACCTCGGTCGTGCGATTTGACGCCGTTAGATTATTTCCTGTGGGGCTACGTCAAGTCTATGGTCTATGCCAACAAGCCAGCGACGATTGATGAACTTCGTACGAATATCGAACGTGAAATTGCAGCAGTATCGGCCGATTTATGCTTGAAAACCGTCGAAAATTGGGTTCAGCGTCTGGACTTCTGCAAGCGTGCCCGTGGTGGCCATGCAAAAGAAATCGAGTTCCATACATAATGGCATCGAACGTACTTTCACAGGAATAAAGAATTTCATTGGTATCTTGTAGCGCTCTTATTGAAAACCCCGCTATAATAAATTTAAAAAATAATTGAAATTTTTCTCTCAAATTTCACCATATATCGTTGTCCCCCACCAACTTAATCAATCGAAATCGATTTAAAGCCCCTTTTATTGTTCTCGCTTTTTATTACACTAAGGGGCAGAGGCAACTTTTTCGTTTTCCATAAATTGCGAAACAATTTCTTTTTACAAAAAAAAAAAACAACCGTAAATGCATCGTAAATCTCGGGCATTAGCATAATCAGCATTTATCATTTACTTGATGATGATGGTGATGATGACGATAAGGTATGGTGGCATAAATATAAAAACCACAATAAATCCTACCCGTAAATACAATAGCTAATATAACAATCCCAAGCATTTCTTTTAGTCTCCTATCAATTCGATCAATACTGTAATTTCCATTAGATTGAGATTAAAACAGGTGCTATGTTATTTACGCATCAGCTTCAGGTGGGATAGAGACGGAGAGTCCTTCTAATTGTATTCAAGACCAAATAACAAACAAATCCATCTAATGTCCTGCCGCTTATCCTACACAGAGAAATGTCTAATGTACTTTTTTTATATCCATTTCCAACCAGTTGACTGAGACAGAATCGTGTTTTGTAGACGAAATTTCCTACAGATGACAAAAAAGATGGTAAGGACGATTGTCATGCATTATTCAACAAAGTGTTTTGTTCGCTTAACAGCATTGGCAGGCAGTAACGACGACAGGACAATGACAATGGCTATAACATACAACAGAAGTTTGATTCCGTTGATTGAAATTGCTCATATATAAAATGCATTTTGATTTTCTTGAAATGTCAACAATCTCATCAATACCCTTAAAAACACATACAAATGAATCACACACACACACACTGCAACATAAAAAGTGTTATCCTTGGAATCAATAGGCGACATTAACAGATTACTTTCAAATGTAACAAGTGTGTTTACTTACACCCCACATATGGAGTTTGCAATACTCAGCTCACACATATACATAGTACTATCCCAATCAATGATGAAGGTTCTGTACGGGGGAGAGTGAGAATAATGATAGAGTTAAAGATACAAAGATTTGAAAATGTTTAGATTTATTACAAGTCAAATTTTAAACAATTTTAAATTCATTTCAATTTATTTATCAGAGATGAAAAGTTGTTTACTTCTTGTATGTTATTTGAAATGTCACCAGATTTTAAATTGAAATTCAATAAGAAATTAAGGTAAGTAACTAAAACTTAATTTCTTCTCATTACATAGCCTAGAAGAATTGTGGAAACCTTCTCACAATCAGACAGATGTGCGCTGCCTAATTTGTAAAGTCAGGGATTTGGACCTCCTGTATGTTGTTCCTAGAGCAACAAATTAAGCGATAACGCTCCAGCGACACACAGTGGGTTTCGACACCGTAAATCCATAAAAGTTACAATTATTATCCCATTTGAATAAAAATTGGTATCTTAGTATTTTCTTGAACTCTGGATAATATATGCTAAATATAGGCAATATGAACCTACAATATGCAGTAGTTAATAGCATTTTATTACAAATTTTAGCCAAATAATACAATAAATTTGAGTCAAATTCAGGGTAAAAACATAGAAAATTAAAATGAGAAAGAATAATAAGCAATAAAATAATAAGTGATTACAAACTAAATTTTCGTCCATTTCCCATTTACACGAACTCTTCTAGAATACGTTTATGCTAAAACAAAATTTTTAAATTGCCGCAGAAATAACAGCAACAACAAATTTACAAACCAACAAGAACACTATAATGAAATTCGAACTGAGACACCATCAATATTTCAAGTTGTCTATGTATTTTCTTTAGGCTCTCTTCAATCTTTCGTCTCACTTGTGGAGACTGCCGCTTTGTAGAAAAACACATTACAAACACATAAATATTTCAAATTAGCGCAAATTGGCGCAAGATTTATTTACGGATTCTAAAAGCGGAAATTTTACACATTATTACCACATAGTGCATTTTGCAGGATCCAACGTAAACTCTTTAAAAATCTATTAAATATGTATAAGACAAATCAAGCAATTTTGAAAACCATTCAAATTTATATTCATACCATTAATCTGAAGACCCGAATTAAAAACAATGTTAGAAGCGGTTATTGAAGATTTGATATGCTTCATTTCTATACTAGTAGCGATTCCATCTGGAATTCTCAACCCGAGATATGGTGTACAAAGTAAAGGTGTCTCCGAAAAAACGAACAACAAATTTAGAGCCTGATAAAGGGTGGTCCATACAAAACGCACGATGTTAATTGTAAATAAAACAAAAAGTTTTAGGACAATTATATTAATACTTTGTATTATGATAGAAGGATTTACGACAATTATGTATGAAACAAAATATCGGCCAAATACTCGCCACGACTTCGGTGGAATACCTCTATCCGATGGTCCATATTTTCAATGACTCTGAGATATAATTGAGGTTCAATGTCGTTAAAATAAATAAATGGTTTCCCATTACATCCCATGAAGGGGCTGGGGAGAACTTCTCACAATCACTGAGCTGTGCGCCTTCCAGTTTTCACTCACTGATTGGGACCTACAGTTTTACACCGATTCCGAACGGTAATTTGAGAAGCTTTTTCATGGCTAGATACTCGATAGTGTCGCCATCACTATGCGAGGTGACCGCCGCCGAAAGAAAATTTGAAGGTGGTCAGAGCCGGGTTCGAACCCAGGATCTCATGTACAAGAGCCGCGCATACTTACCATTGCTCCACGGACGGCCACAAATGTCATTAATGTTCCGAATTATCTCAATCTTTAGCTCTTGATTTGTTCTTGGATTATTGACGTACACTTTTTCTTTTAAATATCACCAAAGGAAGAAGTCCAACGGTGTCAAATCGTGGTTGCCAATTAACATCGCCACGACGTGAGATAACACGGCACTTGAATTTCTCGCGCAAAAGAGGCACTGCTGCGTTGGCCGTGTGGCACGTGGCACCATTCTGTTGGAACCACTTATCGTCCAGGTGCATATCCTCAATATCTGGCCACAAGAAGTCCGTTATCATATTGAGCAAAAAAATCACGAAGTGCACGAAATGCATTTTGATTCGAACGCCCATTTTCGCAAAAGGCCTCAATACTCTTAACGGGCTGCTCAATTGTGTACCTCTCCATGGATGAATTTGTCAAACACTGAAACAAAGAAATTTCAAATTAAGTTGGGCAAAAAACTCGACGTTAAGGTTTGACTCCTTTTATCTTAAAAATATCCAATTAACATACTTTATATATTTTCGTCGGTGGTACAATGGTAGTGTGCGCGGCTCTTGTACATGAGAACGTGGGTACGATCCCTGCTCAGACCACCTTACATTTCTTTCGACGACGGTCACCTCGCATAGTGATGGTGACACTATTTATTTAGTACTTAGCCATAAAAAACTTCTCAAAAATACCGTTCGGAACCGGTGCAAAACTGTAGGTTCCAATCAGTGAGTGTAAAACTAGAAAGCCCACATCTTACTGATTGTGAGAAGCTCTCCTCAATCCCTTCATGGGATGTTATGGGACACCATTTTTTTTTTTTTATATATTTTCTCAAGCTTAGTGGGAAAATATCCATAAGTAAATCCAAAAGCATTGAGGCCACAGATTTATTTATTTTTGGAACGAACTTCCTTATCGCACGTTGCGGAATGGGGGCTAAATGAAAAAAAATTAAACAACTTTTGTTTTAAAACTATTATGCCTTGTTCACGTTGCCGTGAAATTGAAGTCTTTCGCAATTTGGGCCGAAATTGAGTTGAAATTGCTCAATTTCGCATATATTGTGGCAACTACGAAATTGAGATATTTTCGACAATTTCGTTGAAATTGGCTTGAAATTGTCGTATACAACGCTGTTTTTACTCAGCAAAAAAAATTAAAATTAAAATTTCCTGGTGTGCCGCCGCCGTAGATATTTTATTGAAATTCACGCCGCCGTCTTTAAAACATGCTTCGACGTAAAATCTTAGCCGATATTATCAATTAAGCTGCAACTAAAGGTCCGAATTACTAAAAAAAAACAACTAAATTTTTTACACAACCAACGAGTTGAACCTAAAAGTAACGTCTGCCGAAAATTACATTTAATAAAAACTCATTTGCCGCCGTCGATTATTTTTTTTTTGTTGCTCCAACGCCGTCGATAATTATGGGTCGGCTTCGTTCACCCAACACGTGGTTACTAAAATTACAACAAAAAACAACACAATTGTATGCCGCCTCATTCTTCAGATTGAAATTTGAAGTTTACATCGTAATAGGGTAGGGCAAGGCAAATAAACTATAAATCGTGGTGAATCAGTGATTCATGTTAAAGTTCACGTACCATTCATTTACTTTATTGCTTTCATTCATTTCCTAACAGAATTTTGGTTATTGTGCCCAGGCACTAAAATTTTACTAATGACAATATTTGTAAACCAACAGTTGTCAGTTTTCAAATTGCTCAATTTCGTTCGACAATTTCAATCTGAAATTGTCAATTTCGTGTCAGCGTGAACAAGGCATTATGCTACAACCCACTATTATCAACTATATTGTTTACTTTTGCTTTGGTTTGTGTGTAGACTAACGACTTGGATTATAGAGACAGAAATTAACTAGAAGTTTAGCAGTAAATGAAAGAAGGTTTTCTTAAATAAGTGGCTTTTCTTAAAAAAAATATATTTTCTCAAACAAATACGCATACATATTCTTAAACAAAGTACCTCTTCCTACAGAAGATACTTTATCTTAAAGAAGTGTGCCTTTTCTTTAAAAAAATGATTTTTCTTACAAAAAGTACCTTTTCTCAAAAAAAGTATTTTTTTTTAAATAAGTACCTTTTCTTGGAAAAGTAAATTTTCATACAACAAGTTGCCTTTTCTTAAAAAAAAACTACATTTTCTTGAAACAGTACCTCTTTTGGGTAACAAAATAACTTTTTTTGATATAAGTACCTACTCTTAAAAATGTACCTATTCTTGAAAAAAGTACCAATACTAAAAAAAAATCCCATTCTTTAAAAAAAAACCTTTTCTTCAGAAAAATACCTTCTCTTAAAAAACTAAATTTTCTTACAAAAATTCCCTCTCTTAACCCTCAAGTGCGCAAGAAATCCAAATTAAATAAAATAATACTTAAACGAAAGGAAATGGTTAAAAAACAAACTTTTGTTCTAGCAGTTTGTATGATTTTCGTTTATAAGGGCGCAGGAGGCGAAAAGTCCTGTGATGCAAATTTGCATCATTGCGCATTTAGCTGTAAATTCAAAATCTAAAATTTTCATACTTCAATAGTGATTTAAATGGACAATGATTTTGTTTCTTTTCAAAAACCAACGTATTATTTATTTATTGTTTATGAAATTTTCCATAAAAAAAAAAAGATAACATTTTAATTTTGTTAATTTTTTATGAAATTTTACAAAGCAGTTTTTGGTTTTTGTTAGAAGCTATGTTACACTTGCTACAAATCAGTCGACTTTGGCCCTTACAGCCCCCGGCAGGTCCACATGATTGTGCCTGATATATACGGATGGTACAGCTGATGCTGGACCTCGTTTTTGCTTTTGGACATGCAATCTTTCGACAGAAGGTGAATCTTTGGTTCTTGGACGTTTTTGTTTTGTGTTTAATTTTAGAAGTGTCAATGCCAGATCTTTACGAAATTTTAATAGTGTAAGAGTCGTATTCCCTGTTGCTCCCAAGCATTTGTAACTGCTAGGTCCAGTAGATGGTAAACTAAATGCATATAACATTTGCTGGTTTTCATTTTGATTCAGTTCCGCCCCATCATGCTGTGTAAGAGATCAACACCGCCCACATGACGCTTGTACTCTTTGACAATCGCTGGGCACTTTACCATGGTCGACTTGCGTTCCCGACGGTCGAATCTGTTAATATCATTTTCTGATTCCAGAAGAGTTACGTTCTTATTGTCTTTCCACAAGACGTTTGCGAGCTCTAAACCTTCAAAGTAAGCAACGAATTGAAATGCTTATCCCCTAGTACCACTTCTTTAAAAAGTACGTCTTTATAAAAAAAAATTAATACTCTTGACTTTTTCTTACAGCGAGTACTACTTGTATCTTTTCTTAAAAATAGACATTAGCTTTTAATAATATAGAAGTAAATCACTTTAAAAACTACCTTTTCCGGAAAAATACATATTCTTACAAAAAGGACCTAAAAATATCCTTTTTCATAAATATATATTCTATAAAAAAAAAATTCTCAAAAAAAGTTGATCATTTTAAAAATAATATCCTTTCTTAAAGATCTATTTAAAATATTGTATTTTTCAACAGGTGCCTTAGGCGTGTTGGAACTAACTAGTAAATAATATATAGTGAAAGGAACTCCGTTTCAACCAGGTGTCCCCTGACATTTCATGTGATTTTTTGAAAAGTAGTGTCATTATTAACAGTCAGTACTCGTTTAGGTTAGGTTAGCTTAGAGTAACTGTGAGTGTCTCCCATAGAAGCTCACCCCAATAGCAGTGATGCCGTTTTGAATAGCGACGTTACCCCAAAAAGAAAATAGCAGAAAGAATATGACAATAATATATTGTAGTTATCCGGTTATACCTATACCTAACTGTCCCGATTTTGGCGGGATTCCCCCGCTTTTTGTGGGATGACTCCGCTTTTTTGCGGGATTGTCTAGTTTTTCGCGTCTCATCCCGACTTGATTCTAACATAACAAAGGGATTATATATTTAAAGTATAAGTAGTTTATTCTAGTTCTAGTTTAGTGCTGTACATGTCTTTTTAAGGGCTTTCAATTACGCTTCTGTCTATCCGTATTTCCACTAAAACCTTCCTGGCTAGTTCGTCATTTGCTTAGGTTCCGACTATTTCCGCATAACCAGAAAACCCACACTAGGGGAGCCGTAGTCGTCGCGCCGATCTCGTCGAAAAGCATTTTTTGTCAGAAACGAAATCGCCATTATCGAAACATTAAAATGTTGCTTAACATACCGCACCCTATCTACAAAAGAGTCATAACTCAAAATGTTCAAATTTTTAATAGAGCCAAAAAACTGATTTGGTTAATTAAAAATATGTATGAAAATTCTCACTAATAGACATATTCATAAAGGATTTTTTTGACGAAAGAGAAGAGTAAACGACGTCCGATTTTTACAGTGGATAGAAATGGTCCTTGATTATTGTTTTTAAACAAAAAATTAACATTTGAAAATTTTGAGTTATGACTCTTTTGTATTTAGGGTGCGATATGTTGCTAATACTTCGTGGAACCAGATAGAACCAGATATAGTAAGATATATGGAGTGCGCATACATATGTTTCAGTTCCACCAAATTCTCGTCGAAAGGCACCAAGCTAACACTAGTTTTTATTTTATGTCAGTTTTTTCTGGCAGAATTTGAACGTAATAAAAATAAAAACTAAAGAAAATTGTTGTATTCTTCAAAGCAACAATAATTTATTGCATACAAAGGTATTTTAAAAGTCATCAGTGCCAATAAAATCAAACTAATAGTCAGTTTTTTCAAATCGCCTATCGCTCGATCGGACAGCTGTTTCATCGAATGACACGCGGTATAACGCACACATGCTTTTTTGTATGGGGTTTTAACTCTCTTTCGAAATGTTGATCTTAGTATAGACCTATGTAATTAATAAATTTCACGGAAAATATTAACCTTATAACAAGCATCTGGACGTAATGAACAATTCAAGTTTCAATTCAATAATAACATTGGCAACTCTTCTCTGATTTAGTTCGTTTTTAGTTGTGCTCCGTGAATTTAACTTTATTTTCGTATTCAAAAGTTTAAATAGTGCTTGTTGTGTTAATAGTGCGAAGATAAGTTAAATTACATTGCTTGATATAATTGTGTGTTCAGTGCAGTGCTTGTTTATACTAGCGGCATTCATACAAACGTGAAAGCCGAGAACTTTTGCTCAGCGCAAGTTTCCCTCGCACCGTTGCTTGAGGCACCAGGTAAAGTTGCTCAGCGTAGTTGTGCTCAAAACCATATCAGCTGACCAAGATGGATACATAAGGTGGTAGCAGTAGCAATTACATGTATTATGTATGTCTACTTTTTCTACTGTTCTAGTGCTATCACCTTATTTATCCATCCTAGTCCGATGCCAACGAAATGTCAAAAGTTTACACGTTTCTCCATACCACGTTTGCGCAGCAAATTTGCCTCGAAAACTTTCCACTTTTGAGCAAGTCGCTTTGTATGGGAAGTTTGTTTGTTTTGATGTTTGCTGTGCAACAGAGAAACAAGCCGAGGCCAAATCGTCGGCGGCGGCGGCTCTGAGATTTTTAGCCGGTCGGCGGCGGCCGTTGTGAATTTTTGCCGGCGGCGGCTCAATTTTCGGCTTGCAGTCAACAATTTTGTTGGTCGTATAAAAACAGTGATAGTGCGGGTGTTAATTGTAATTGTTAAATGACAAAAGAATCACAATTGTAAAAAGGCACAAATAATTACACACTGATTTAAAAGTTAAATTTAAAGTACATTCCCTTTTTAAGTTTCAGGCGATCTTCAGCGTCTTATTCGGAGCTACAGCCATCATAGAGGAATTTAGGGTAGATTAATTTATTCTCTCATCTGACGTTTCATTTCACACCCTTCGTCGTAGGTTTGTGCAAACAAGGGAAATTCGACGAAAATTAACTTACAGCAGGTAATGCCTTGTTCACGCTGCCGCGAAATTGAGGTCTTTCGCAATTTGGGCTGAAATTGAGTTGAAATTGCTCAATTTCGCATATATTTTGGCAACCACGAAATTGAGATATTTACAACAATTTCGTTGAAATTGACTTGAAATTGTCGTATACAACGCTGTTTTTACTCAACAAAATTAACGTAGTACTCTTTTTTGCATATATGCATGGAGAACGAAGCCGACAGAAAATTTTTCGTTGTGCCGCCGCCGTAAATAATTTTTTTAAAGTTCACGCCGCCGTCATTAAGGCATGCTTCGACTTAAAATCTAGACCGACATTATCGCCTAAGCCGCTTGTAAAATCCCGAATTACTAAAAAAATATCTAATTTCATTTTTCACAACCAACGAGATGAGCCTAAAAGTAACGTCTGCCGAAAAATCACGTTTAATAAAAACTCAGTTCATTTTTTTGTTACTCCAACGCCGTCGATAATTATGGGTCGGCTTCGTTCACCGAACACGTGGTTACAAAAACTACAATAAAAATCAAAACAATTGTATGCCGCCTCATTCATCAAATTGAAATTTTAACTTTTCGACGACGTAGAGTACTGAAAATAAATTAAAAGTCGTGGTGAATCAGGGCATCATGTTAAAGTTCACGTACCATTCATTTATTTTATTGTTTTCATTCATTTCCTAGCTAAATTTCGGTTATTGTGTCCAGGCACTAAAATTTTACTAATGGTAATGTTTGTAAACAAACCGTTGTCATTTTTCAACGAAATTGCTCAAATGCCAGTGTGAACGATTTCAATTTCGTTCGACAATTTCAATCCGAAATTGTCAATTTCGTGGCAGCGTGAACAAGGCATAAAGGTACAATAACTGTTGATTTAACTGTTTTATTTCGATGTCATATAGAACTGTGAAATTTAAATGTATTTTTCACTTTTTTGTTGATTTATATCATTGGTATACATTTGTATTGTATTTAACACAACTATTTTGCCACAAAAACACGAAATGCGGTTGTTGCTTTGTTGGACGTTGTGTTCCAATACCTCTATCTGGTATTATTGAACACATCCTTTTCACCATCTAATGTTCACTTGCAACTATACCTACGACGTCAAAAATATTGAGAGAATAAATTACTCTACCCTAAATTCCTCTATGCCGTGTACTTTATGTACTTATACATACTAACCGCCTTAAGCATCAAAGTTGTGAGAGGTTTGAGAGACGTTTTTTGTATGATAAGATGTCTCTCAAACCGTTAATTTTAGTTTCAAATGTTATTTTATATTTACTATTAAAATATATAGTTGTTTCATTTTGTATTTCTTAATTTTTATTTGGAAATATAAAAAATTCGAAACCAAAATCTTTATCAGAAAATGTGAGAGAGGATTTATGATATAAAAATGTTGAACAATATAAAAGTTTTTGTAAATCAGTACAAATTTTGAGAACAAATGCACTTTAACCACATAAGCCCAATTTTTTGTTTTTTTAGAGTTGTAGGTTTGCTCGTGGTGTGTAAAAACAGTTAAAAATTTCAGGAAACGCATAGTTTTCAAGATATGGCCTTTCAAGTATTGGACATACAATTTGAAGTATTTAGGTCTATATCTAAAGGATCGTGTCGAAATTGGTACCGTTGTAAACGCTCTGTTAACCCACTGAGGAGAGGTTTAAAGTTTTATGTTTTTTAGTCCTAAGTTTTTACGAAAAATGTTCATTATGTCAATATATAATCCATGTGAGGTGTATAGTTTTACTTAGTAGGGACATAAATATTGTTACTAAATTGAACATACCCCATTAGAATAGTAAAATTTTACACACCCTTTCATTATCATATGTTTTTTGAAAGTTAACGTCTATAGCGTCAGTCAATTGCGGGAGTTTGAAATTGTGTACATTTTCAGCATGGAGTGGTCAGATAAAGAAAACCGTATCGCGGATATGAGTCGAGTTATTAAAAAAGACTTGGGACTACGAGCTTTAAAACGGCGTACATGACATTTGTTGACTGTCATGGTTTGGTGGGGTGCTTCATTTGATAGGGTAACTGACTTGCATTCCTGTGAACAATGCGTCAAAACATAGGCCAAAGTTTACGAATAACCTGTTTTGGAAGCAGTGGTGAAGCCGCTTAACAATTCCTTGTTCCAAAACCAGCCGTGGACTTTCCAGCAACATTTAGCACCAGCTCATAAGGCTAAAACGACACAAACCTGACTTCGAAACAATTTACCAGCTTTTATATACTCTGAAGACCCTCTGGATTACAAATTGTGGAAAGTTTTAAAGGACATGGTCTGCCACAAAAGAAACCCCAACATTGATTCTCTTAAGACAGCTTTGGTTCGTGCTGTAGCTAAGTTTCCAATGGATGAGGTGCGTGTGAATGGATGAGGCGTGCGTGAAGGCCAAGGGCGGACATTTGAAGGAAACTGTAAACAATACATACCAATAAGTATATAAAAAAAAAATTTCCAAAAACGTTCATTAGTTTTTGTTTTATAGCCCAAAATATAAGTAACAGTATTTATGTCCATTCTAAGTATAATATATTCTGAAGGTAAGATTTCAAGCTTTAATTTGCGGTATTAATTGTCTCTTTAACCTTTTAAACACCAGATGATGATGATAAATTTTTTGTTCCAAAACTATTAGGAAAACTGCAGCCGGTGGGACGGGGTTTAAAAAGTAAATAATATGAGGAACGATGAAAAACACCCATTTTGAAAAATTATTTAAAAAATAAATTGCATAATATGGGTTTCCAGGGTTAATGAGACATATTGTACCATGGTTCATATTTTGACATAAGTATTCTCCCAAAAAGTTTGAACCAAAACCTGAAACCGCCCACAGTGGGTTAATGAAATCGGAAAAATTAGACGTTGTTTCAAAGGGGTTTACATAATCTTCCCAATGACAAGCCGATCCTATAATAAACAGCGAAGATATGTGTGTACATATATTTTATTTAAAAATTGGAACGACCTAATCTCGGAAACAAAATTTACTTTGTTTTACACGTTTCACAGGAAAAATATAAAAGTTAACTTAAAATTACGCTTTAAGAAGGAAACAAAATCTATAACCCTTTAAAATGGTTCTGCCTCCAATGATGAAGGTTCCAAAATGATTCCAGCATTCGGAGCCGGCGCCGTAGCATGGACAAATTTTTGGGTGTTCTTTCGCATATTATTTCTGTTTTACCAATTTCTGATAAAACGCCAGGTTATGTTTTAGTTTTGTGCCAGTTTCACTATTTTTATATGTTTGTCATTCTCGTTGTATAACGGAACTTGGTGTCATGTTAGACAGTGTTGTACAAATCATCATGAGTGCAAGTACCAAGTATCTCGGTATACGTTATTGGTTACATTAAAGTACTTAAGTTTCTAAGTACACCTAACGAAAAAATCGGCGGCTTCGAGTTAATCGACTCATATTTTAAGCCGAATAAATCGGCGGCGGCTCGGAGTTTAAAAAAATTACCGGCGGCGGCGGCTAGTCGGCTCAAATTCGCTCGGCTTGTTACTCTGCTGTGCAAGTTTACGATGTTTTCGAGTTTACGAGGTTCTTTCGAGCTTTCATGAAGACCACTACTGTTTTTGTATTATTGTGTACAATTGGAAATTCTGTTGATCGTGTAAAACACAAACAACAACAATAATATTTGTTTGTCATTGTTGAGAACGTCCAGCGTTGTAGTTGTTGGATTTTTGTTTTATCTTTCATTCTCTTTGTTTCTTTATTTGTGTGTCAGAGTTGCCAGCTGGTTTCGGGAATTAATATCAAAGGGATAATAAGTTCATACATTTTTGGTAATTTTGTCGATTTTGAAAATCTGTGTTTAGTATTTGTTTCTTATAACTCTGAGCAAAGACTGTAAGGTTAGATCGGATACCGATACTCTGATTTCATGCTGGTTGTGTGATGGCTTGGTACATGTCAAATGTGTTGGCCTTTATGCAAGAGTGGCAGACAATCTTAGTGATGACAAGGGTCTTCGTTGGTGTTGCCTGGATTGTAGAAAATCAGATGTGGAGTTCTAAAAATTTTTCAGGAGCATGAAGTCCGAGTTTTCTGATATGAAAAAGGAGCTTTCGGCTTTATCTGGTCGATTTTCAAGTTTATTGGGATGTTTAATAAATATCCGGGATTGGAAAAGAGAGCGGGTTCACCGAAAGCTTCCTCGCCGAAAAGGAAGAAGACGGCTAAGAAGGCCCCTCCATTGTTGGTAATTCCTTCCTCGCCGAATTTAATGGACGTTAATTCTCCAGTATCAGTTTCAATGAAATCTTCTGCCCCTTCTACTTTTGCTGAAGTCGTTTCCGTAGTTACTATAGCTTCCACGGACAGCGATCCACAAATCTGGTAGTTTAGTAAATGTCACACAGGTAATTTCTCATCAAAAAATAAAAATAAATGGTTTCCCATTACATCCCATGAAGGGACCGGGGAGAACTTATCACAATCACTGAGCTGTGCGCTTTCCAGTTTTCACTCACTGTGTTTCCTCTATTTTAGATCCATGTCAACATGGCTTTCGGAAGGGTCGTTCCACCGTCACTAATTTGCTTCAGTTTTCCTCTTCCATTACTGACGGCTTTATTAATGGAGATCAAACTGATGTGATTTTTACCGATTTTAGTAAGGCTTTTGATAAAGTTAACCACAATTTGTTATTATATAAACTCGGGTCAATGGGTTTTAATTGTAACATGCTGAATTGGATTAGTTCTTACTTAATGCACCGACAACAGATGGTATCATTTGGCCGATCATTCTCAAGATCTATTTTTGTGTCATCTGGGGTGCCTCAGGGCAGTCATCTTGGCCCGGTTCTATTCTTATTATTAATTAGCGACTTACCCGCCTCCATAATGCACTCTAAATTGTTAATGTACGCTGATGACGTGAAGATCTATTTTTCTTACAAGGATCCTTGTCAATATACTTTACTTCAGAGGGATTTGTCTACATTCCAGACGTGGTGCGAAACCAGTTTGATGGAGCTTAATTTTGCGAAATGTAAGCATAAGCTGTTCTCGAGGTCATCATTCTTTTCGGCAAAATACATTTTAGGTGGCAATGTTCTTAAATCGGTGGATTCATTTGTTGATCTTGGTGTTCTCTTGGACAGAAAATTGAATTTCAACTCCCACATAATTACGATGGCAAATAAGGCTTATGGCGTTCTGAACTTTATTAAACGTTGGGCAAAGGAATTTTCAGATCCCTACGTTACGAAAAATCTTTTTACTTCACTAGTCCGCCCTATTCTCGAATATGGATCTGTTGTTTGGGACCCCCTGTACAATTTGTATGTTAATATGATTGAATCGGTCCAGAAACAGTTTCTCATTTTTTGTCTGAGAAACCTTCAATGGAACCCGAACCATAATCTTCCTTCGTATAGCAGTAGACTAGCATTGATCAGATTGCCGACTCTTAGTAGTAGACGTACCATGATAAACTCTATTACAGTTTTGCAGATAATTGATGGATGTATATGTTCTGAATTTATGTTATCTACGATTTTCATAAATGTCCCATTGAAACACACGAGGTACTATAAACTCATTCACATCGAGTTTCAGCGTTCGAACTATGCGTCCTTTAATACGTCGGTGGTGCAATGGAGAGAGATCCCGGGTTCGATCCCTGCTCTGACCACCTTAAAAAAAAAAAAAAAAAAAAAAAACTTCTTTCGGCGGCGGTCACCTCGCATAGTGACGGCGACACTATCGAGTATTTAGCCATGAAAAAGCTTCTCAAAATACCGTTCGGAATCGGTGTAAAAACTGTAGGTCCCAATCAGTGAGCGAAAAATTAGAAAGCGCACAGCTCACTGGTTGTGAGAAGCTCTCCCCAATCCCTTCATGGGATGTAATGGGAAACGGTTTTTTTTTTTTTTTTTGATACAGTTAGGAGAATGTGTCGTGACTTTAATGAGCTATATCAGTTTATTGATTTCACTGGTAGTTGGGAAACTACAAAGTCTAGGATAATTTGTCATTTGAACAGATTGCATTAGTGCCATATATTCCTTTACATATGTAAATTGACGTTATCCTTACTATCTGTCTGTCTGTCTGATTTATAACTTGGTTTTCGTTTTGCTCGTAATTATTATATATTATGAAGTCTGTTATATTAATATCTCGTGATGTACTTTAACACTTATTTATGTTAGTGTAATACCAACTGGTGAAGAATTTCTGTAGTTGGTTGCAACGTGTGAACTTATGATCCTTGCTCTCCCGTTATAGACCGGTCTATAATGTGTACGCTGTCCTCATGTTATGGGGACGTGGCCCTCTCGGTCGGTACGGCCGTGTAAGAGTGCCGACGATGGGTTCGCTCGATTAGAAAAAAAAAAAAAAATTTAAGTTTTTGCTTTGGGGGTGGTCTAAATTTTTGGGGTTTGACTATACTCACCAAGTGTGATCATTTGGCGCAGCATCACTGTGGTGTTGCACAGTGTAATTGAAAAAAAACGACTGTTTTGCATTCAAATCTAAAGTATAACGATACTCGTATATTCATATTTCTAAGATGTTTCGGGGGGGAAATAAATACAGAAAGTTTGTTAGACTATACAACTGCTACTCTGCAGCATTTGTTTGTCTGTAATTATAATTTGTAATTTTACCATTTTCTGAATGTATGTATGTTTACTATTCTGAATATAATTCCCTCTGTCGTCCTTAAACAGTAAAACCAAACTAAACCAATTTAGTACCACTCTATGTGTGTGTCTAGGTTAGCAGAAATATTTTAGAGATAGTTCCAAGAAATGCCACTAAGTGTAAATAGCCCTTTATTCGGCATAAATATTTTATTGAGAGAATTGAATCTGTATTTGGTTTTCAATGCTGATTTTATTAGAAACCAATCATAGGTCAATTATTCCAATAATTTTCTATTTTACCATGAGCAGCTGCTGCATACCAATTAATACGAAGGCACCTTTCTTTCTTTCCAAACTGTCACTGGAAATACTTAAATTGTATGATTTTCGTAATGAAGAAAGCAATAACCACATGCTACCCATTTAAACTGTTAACACCCAACTAAGTGTATATGTATCGATGCAGCCAAAATTTGTAATTTGTTACCTGTCCCCATCGTCCTAGAAAGAAAAAAAAACATTGTGTCCAAAACATTTGAACTTATCGTTTCCTTTTCTTTGTATTTCCTGTCTCTTTTTTGCAGCACCAGCTACCATAACCGAAGCACCTGCTGATAAAGCACAAAAATGCAATACCGAAGAATGTCAACTGCCATATTGCTTCTGTTCCAAGGATGGTACACAAATTCCCGGTGGTCTAGAAGTAGATAACGTAAGTAACAACCACAAGAGAATAAACTAAACTGAACTAAACTGAAAACGAATTGAAACCAAACGTAACGAAACGAAAACATCCAGCCAGTCCTCTAACAAAAGAATTTAAAGAAATATTGTTTCCCCGGGCAACGACAGTTGCTAACAGAGTCAGCTTTTCACGTGTAAAGGATTTCGGAATACATCACGTTTGTATTATGTGATTTTATTCTTTATTCTCAATTAACTGGGAAATGCGTTTGCATAAAACTGCAGCGAATACAGAATAGTGAGAAGAAGAAAAATAATGTATAAACTATAAAAAAAGAGAAACTACTATAAAATGTCCTGCTATTTGTTGAAATTACCGCATTTTGTTACAACAACACAGGATTACTTTAACAAGAATCTCGTGGAATATCGCTGTGTACTTAGCTAATTATTCCAATTGCTTTTCATTGATTTACGAACTCTATAGTTATTGGCCTAAGACAAAGAATTTTCTCCAAAAAGATTACACCTTTCTGCAAAATGTAAAATTTTCCACATATGACATAAAACAGCTTAGGGACACCTCAGTATTGAAGTGATTCATACACGCTGAAAATGTGTAGTTGTTTCTCTTTCAGTGCAAAAATAACGTGTGTTTGGAGCTTGTCGCAAATATGGTATACTTGTGTCCAAACACATTGGGTTTGCAATTCAATATTATATGTTTAAGACTCAATGATTAATATGTTGTTATATATGTCGTTGTGATCCAAATACAGACTTGTTTGTGATACAAATACAGCTGTGTTTGGTGCACTGTTTACTTTAGTTCTATGCCGGCATGCTCTGCCGAGAGCAAAATTAAAATGTCAAGGAGAGGCTGTTCTCAGCCAAAGTTAATGTTATTGTAAGTACATGTCGTAAAATAACGGCCCCAGCATCATGTTGGAGGAACCATGTACATGTTTATAAACATTGTGTTCGTGAATTGAAGATCTGCTGCTTTTGGCTACTTTATCGTCTGTCACGTTTTTGTTTTCAGCAGTTTTCAACAAACCAAGTCACATTTGGGTTATGAAACATATGGAATAAATAAATAAATCGCTTCCCATTACATCCCATGAAGGACTCGGGAAGAGCTTCTCACAACCAGTGAGCTGTTCGCTTTTTAGTTGTATACCCACTGATATGGACCTACAGTTGTACACCGGTTCTGAACGGTATTTTGTTATTACTCGAGGTGACGGCCGTCGAAAGAAATTTAAGGTGGTCAGAGCAGGGATCGAACCCAGGATCTCAAGTACAAGAGGCGCGCACACTAACCATTGCACCACCGGCTGTCACACACATATATTATTACATATTAGTCATTGCGTATCAAACATGCTTTATTGAATAGCAAACACAATGTGTTTGGACACAAGTATACTATATTTGCGACAGGTCACAAACATGTTATATTTGCATGCAAACAAGAAAAAATACGAATTTTTTCAGCGTGTATATAACTGTGCTTTTGCATTCTATCCTATTGCATAATAACTATTCTTGAATGCGTGTGCAAATGAATTATGTTTCTCTTCTGTAGCGTTTGAGTTTCATCCATTCAGTCGTCAATCGTTCGTTTGGTAGGAAACACACGAATGATTTTACGTAATTAAATAGTTGTATGTTTGGGATGAAACACACATATGGCACAACATAAAAGAATGAGTCTTTGCAAGTAAACATGCTAATGCTTGCATTTAAATATAAATGAGTTTACGATTTGCAAATATATGAATATTTGGAGTGTCTTCCAAACATATGTATACATATTTCCTGCAAAATATGTTTGAGAGAATATGTTCCAGAGGCCGTTTCATTTCATCGTGTATGCAATTAAAATCCTATGCTTTTAAATCTCTCCAATACTGAGATGACGATATGTTAAAAATACGGACAACAGGGAGGATATCTATCGTCCAAAACGTCAAGATCAGCTTGTTTGGGAAATAATGTTGTAATTATATTTGTCGCCCAGTAAGAAATTTGTACGCACTACCAAGGCCAGCAGGGATGATTGGCACTAATCCTTCCTGCTAAAACTCAAGCAATCACCTCAAGAACAAGCAGCCTCAACGGAAACACTTGAAGGTGAAAAATCTTTGCAGAAATTCTGAGATTTTGGGTTAATTTTAAAAAAATTATATATAGAATGTATAAAAGAGGGGCGTGGTACTTTCTCCTTGATCCACAAAACCTCTATGTATATGGTCACAAGGTAATGGGTCATTACTTCAATTAAATTTTACCTAGGAATCTTTGTTATACTACAGAATAGCCTTTCCTTACCCTTATGTTATCCAGATTATTTCATTACAATGTTGGCCATAACTGCGACTAACATGATTAATTGTGAGGTTGGAATTTTCGATTGAGGAAAAGTAATGAATGGCATGTAGCCTCGTCTTGTTGGAACCAAATGTCGTCAAGATCATGGGCTTCAACTTCGGAGAGAAAATAGTTCGTTATCACGCCACGATAACGGGCGCCATTCTCAGTTACTTTTCAGGGGACCCAATTTTTGAAGAAATATTGACCGATGTTTCCACTGACCCATAAAACACACCATACCTGGTTGCGTCAAATCGTGAACTTTAGTTTCTTTTGAAATTAAAAAAATTGCAATTATTTGCAGGAAACATGCATATGTTTGCAAGCATTGTTTTCATGAACTGAAGAACTGCTGTTTTTGTGTTCCTTTGTTATATGCCACGTTTTTGTTTTCTGTAGTTTTCAAGAAACAAAGCCACATTTGGTTCAAAAAAACATATATCATTGTGTCTCCATTAAATATTGAATAGCAAACACAATGTGTTTGGATACAAGTACACTATATTTGCGACAAGCTACAAACACGTTATTTTTGCATACAAACAACAAAAAAGACAGATTTCTCAGCGTGCACGAATTCCTGAAATAATATAGAATAAAACTCCCTGATACCAGCTTTTATATACAAACAAATACGAAAATAACTTGACTGTCAATCTTTCTTTTTTTTGAAGTTATGATGTCAGAATGCAAATGCAGTTTCCGCTAAAAACAAAATATACTGAGCTCGGTTTCTTTGTTGAGCAGATAACTAGTAAGGCCTTCAAAATCGAATCCCAGGACATAATCGACTAAGGAAAGTCTGATCAAATATGCGAAATATGTACAAAGCAAATACTAAACGGACTGAAGAAGGACGTTACATTCTATCGCTTCCCTTTACAGATGGGTTTCCAGAGGTTTCAACTTCTCAGGAATCCTGGGTTATTTTTGTACTCCAAGAATATATGGCGATCATCTAACTTCAGTTACACCTCCACGATCATTCAAATTTTCAGAACATTATTACATGCCCTATCATCTTGTAGTTAAGCACGAGAGCACCTCCACACATGTCAGTGTGGTATTCAATGTCTTGACCCGTATGTCCAATGGGATTAGTTTCAACCACGTTTTGTACACAGGTCCTATACTACACTCTGATTGTTCCGTTTCGTTTTTAATGGAAATCTCCTTAAAATGTACAGGCAGATACTGGTCCCGAACCCGACCATTGGATTTTCCAAATATTAGGTGACCGAACAAGTCCGAAGGATACTCTTAGAGATATCGAGCTTAACACCGTCACTTTTGGAGTTAATTGTGCGCCATATTTGAGTATCTGCACAGTTGTACAGTGCTGTTCCGCATATTTTAAGAACCAGTCCTGTCGAGTCCGGTTCCGAGAAGAACCGGGCATTTGGACCGGTTCAGGTTCTCAGCAAATTGCTGACCCTAACATGCCTAAGTGAAATATCGTATTTTAAGAATATAAAATTGTATAAAATACACATTTTCTGTCGAGTGCGGTTACGAGAAGAACCGGGTTTTTGAACCGGTTCCGGTTCGCAGCAAATTGTTGTCCCAAAAAGGTTCAAGTGAAATATCTCACTATAAGAATATAAATTTTATAAAAATACACATTTTCGTACTCTCATCCAAAGATTAACAATTTTGGTTCCTTTGGAAACGAGATATTCAGGAATCGTTTTACGGTTCTTTTCATCCGATTGTTCAGTTCCTGTAGACTAATTTTTCGGTATTTTTGGAACTGTTTCCGGTTTTTTTTAAACCCGATTTTCGGTTCTTAAAGAACCGTTTTCGGTTCATTTGGATCCATTTCGTTTCTCGCTTCTGTGCCTCACTAATGCACAGTCTGGCAGTTATTGGTATTATGATATTACCAAATGTTCACAAAAACGAATGGAGATCCGTTTCGACCCCGTTACGGGTTCGTAGAATCATAAAAAATCGAAATGTGAATGAAACATAAAAGGCGAATCAGTGAAACTGCGATTTGGCAAATCTGATTCGAACCCGGTAAGAGCCCGCAAAAACATAAAAAAGTGAAATTGCGATTTAGCGGATGCGTTTCGACTCAGTTACGAGTCCGTAAAAATATAAAAGGCGAATCAGTGACATTGCGATTTGTCAGATCCATTTTCAACATTTTTCGACTCCGTAAAAACATAGAAACCGAATCAGTGAAATTGAAATTTATAACCATAAAAAGTGATTCAGTGATTTGGCTGAATTTGGCTGAACCGTTTCGAACTCGTAAAAGCATAAAAGTGATAATGCAAACATCTCGCGAGGAAACCAAACTCGTAGTTCGGTCAAGAGGTGCCCGAACCCCACACATACCTCACCTTCTAGCAGAAGACACTTTTGCCAAAAATATTTAATGTTGCCGATTCATACCTGGGTTAACACATACCTGGTCTAAACACACAAAAACCTTAAAAAAATTAAAATTGAAACGACTTAAATTTAGCCGACAACGAATTTTATATTTGTAGAAATTAATATAGAGGTGTAATAAATAACACAGTGTGTAATTTTTTAAGTCATGGCAAAATAACCATATACGGACACCACTATGTGATAAAATACCAAAAATAAAAGACCCCTGTCTCCCAGTTTTGCCCAAAGTCCTCCCGGTTTTTTTATGGCCTCCCAAAGAAGTGGGGCCTCGGTGTAATTTTCGCAAAAAAAAGTGATAATTTTCTCAAACTCATATCTTGCAAACTGTTCGGAATTTTGATTTACTCTCTGAGGCAAAGTTGTAGCTCTTGTCACAAAAAACAAAAATTGTGAACATATAAAATCAAAAAAAACTTCATCTTCAAAGTCAAAATCGCAAAAACTTTTTTTTTCCCCTGTTCAGGTCCATAGGTAGCAACCGTTCAAAATTCAAGGAAACAATCAACTACATTGTTATTTACAAGAATGATCCCAAGATCTCAATAAACAACTTTCTAGAACATATGAACTTACTAGAAATGATTCTTGACACCGTTTAGGTAGCCCTTAGATAGCCGCAAAAGTGACAAATTTCCCGAAAATTTTTTAATTTCATTTGTTTTTTCTTTACTTCAACATTGAGATCACGTGATCAATATCTTTTATCACGTAGTGGTGTCCGTATATGGTTATATTTTTTCGTGTTGCACTGTGTAATCAATATTCTCCGAGCTTGAGGTCAGATTTCATAAAGGTGCAATATAATTGGAAAAGGTAGAAAATGTAGCCCATTACCTATTTGAATTTTAAATACCAGAACGAATTCGTGACGAATCCGAAAAAATTGATAAAAGTGGATCCGTCTTGAATCCATTTTAGTTACACGAAACGTATTCGAATATGAACATCCGAAAAAGTAGAAAAATCGATCCGTTTTTCAAGAGGAATTTCATATTTCATAGATGTCTTTCGTTTTCTGTACAGCACTTATTCAAGATATCGTTCAAGTTAGCATAGGGAGCCTGTCATCGTATCTTACTCGGAAATCAAATTTGTTCGAGATTGTTTAATAACACTGTGAGACAAAATTATATTTTTTCAAAATTATGGTGTTCTGTCAACGGATTCTGGTAGAACGGTCTAAAAAAAATACACGTGTATCGGCGTTTTACCAGATCTGATCAGAATTTTTTTTAGGGCGGGTCAAAATTTCCGCCTCACGGAACTTTCCTGCAACATATCGGCATGCAAAATTGTGTGTTCCTTACTTCTGTTCAGAAGTTTTATAGAAAAAATTCAGATAAATATATTTGTGGAACAAATTAATCCTCTAACTGTCACGTATAACCATAATTTTCACTTTTTTTTTAAAATTGATTTCAAGGACAGTTATGACATTTTTGAATAAGTTATCGGTTGTCACCATTCTGCCCCAGAGTGCGACCCCAAATGTGGACACAAATCTTGTGTGCAATGCTCCTCATCTAACAAAGAGCGGGTCAATTGTGTTGCTCTAGCTCTCGAAATATTGATAGCGCGGCTACTCGTGTGTGCGCGCAAAATAACAATTTCCAACAATAGTCACTAGGACAAAAATTTTTTGAAGGGCGTCTCAAACGATGCTTATTGAAGAGCTGATTACGGGAACGTCAAACTTTTTTTCGACGGTTCTTATAGTATCCTACCGCCCGTTGACGCTTCGATTCCTAGTGTATTTGGGCAACACAAATTTGTTTAATGCGGGGCTCAAACGACGTTTCATGTTGGGCATAAAAAAATAATATATTTTCAAAATTTTGATAGATTATTTTTTTCGCAGGATCATTTTAAAATCTTAATCAATCATACTTTTTCTCCCAATTTTTCAATTAAATTTTCATTTTTTTTTTAATTTTACATGAAAATACTATCAAATGTATACAGTAAATTTAATTAAAAAGCTGAATCGGGAACTACAAGCGGAAACACCCGGAAAAATCGGATGAGTATGCTTGATCAAGACTTCGAAAGCTGCCGCGAATACAAATGCTCTACCAAATTTTTGAAAATACATTTTTGTAATTATGTTCAGCGTGACACGTCGTTTGAGACCCATGGTGACCAAAACAAAATTGTTTACCCAAATACATTAGGAATGGAAACTTCAACGGCCGGGTAGGGGGGGGGGGACTATAGACATATAACTCCAGGCTCTTTATAAACCCTCGTATAAAAAATGTTTGACGTTTCCATAATCAGCTATACAGTACGCATATTTCGACAAAATCGTTCACTCTAACCAATGCCTATGCTGTCAGTAAAAACAGCAAACAATTGGCATATTCCAGATAGTATTGTATTCCTTCATCTATCTATATTTTGCTAATTCTCGGGCTGAAAGCCCTGACTCAATTCCTACTCCGACTCCAGGCAAATTTTCTGAACTCTAACTTCGACTCCACATCCCTTCTGGTTTCACTCCCAGCATACACCACTTCTTATTCCTTTTGTTGATGATTACCTCGCTAAGCGATGCCAACACTTTACTTCCATTGGTTACCAGATCAGATCAGATCATAGGCCTTACACAACATAGACAACATATCCTTCCAGCCGTGAGGATTCTCCGCATTTTCTCTCCACTTTGGCACACCAGTTGTGCGCAGCGATTCCTTCAGCTGGCCCTTCAAGATGTGTCATAATATTCGTTGGCTTTTTCGAGTGCATCTTCGACTACCTCTCGTACTGGTTCAGCGTTATCTACTAAATCACTCCAACAACGCATTCGATATATTTTGATTCGTTTAACTTCATCAATTTCGGGATATACGTCCTACGTCCACCCTAAATACGGCCGAATTGTTTTTTTTTTGTGCTGCGTCGTCATTTGAAGTCCGATTCGAACGAAATAGAAACCATTGTTTTTGTTTTCACATTAGCTACAAAGTGGGTACAGTAAAAGAGAAAGTTTCATTATTTTAAAATGTCTTTATTTATATAATAAAAATTATCCCGCTTAGGGTGGTAGAAAACGCTGTAGAAGAAGTTACAGGTAGAAGTTGAGTATTGTGAAAACAAAAACAATGGTTTTTATTTCGTTCGTACCGGACGTCAAATGACGACGTAGCACAAAAAAAACCAATTCGGCCGCATTTAGGGTGCGCGAAAAAAAAAGTTTTTTTGTGGTCCCGGATTTGTTATGGCTTAATCTTTAATTCTAGGGTGCGACTCGCCAAACTTTTTTTTCCGACCCTATCTAGTTACACCCTGTATTAGGGCGGTAGTTTTAACGACTTGCCAACCCTAATGTTTAGATCCGTAATTTTTAGAAAATAGCATGATCATCTCGAGCTGAATGTGGCTCTTCACAACGCACTACGATCTTTGCTGGAACTTTTCCTGTCCCTGTGAACTACAAACTTTGCACTCGCCCCCACTCGCTTGTGGTTATACGACGACAATTCTCGCTGTTATCGAAACCCCGTCCATATACTTTTTGGAGAAATTTTCTCTCGAAAACTTTCAATTTTGTTTCATCTTGTTGCGGATTCTGAACCGTATGCTTGATAAGCCCGGGATGATACATGTTCGGAAATACAATCCTCTATAAGATTCCCACACTGATGTAGTAGTTTCTGTTTACGACGCATCCGAGGTACATAAACTCATCTACCATCTTCAAATTAAAATGGTTGTCGACGTTCAAGTAGTGTTCCAGTCGGGATGAATCTCTGGGAGACAAAACCTTGTGCTTCTTCACTGACTCCTTCTCGATACCTTTCACTACTGCATTAATTTCCTGCAGTCGTCGTCTATATTACCAGCATACCCGAGCAACATGCGGGATTGGCTGTTGTAGGTTCGGATCGTGTAAAATGCAGCTTTTCTCTTTAGTGTCCCCATTAATATGTTGAAAAGATCGCATTCACTTGGTATCAAGTGATGCAATACGATCTTTTCCAACCTTTACTGAAGTTTTGGTATTAGTCAATAACATTCTGCAAATGTGCATTAGCTTAGTAGAGCTACCAAGCTCATAGAGGTACCACCAAGCTTCATTGAGGTATTCCAGGCCGTTGAAGGAAGCTTTTGTAATGAACAAGAGGATTTGCCATCACTTAAATATTTGGATCTGCCTGCATTGAAATATTTCTTTCAGGTCTAAAGTCACATTTCCAGGGTCTTGTAAAAATTGGCCTTAGTCATTCGCTCATTACGTTTGAAAGGAATAACGTAGAAATAGTTGCCACATCTATTTGGATCACCTTTTTTAAAATCTGCGCACAGTTCGCCGAGGCCTGAGTCGTCTATCTATGACCCAATGGGTGATGTAAGCATATATGATGCAAACCACCTAGGACTCAAGAGCTGATCCAGGCTCTTCGCCCTGGGCCATAAATAGCTCTACTTTCAGCTGGGAGCCACAAAGAGCTCCGCTATCAACCGGGAGATTGATGTGCTTTGTTAGACGAAGTACAATTAATACCTTCATCATCAATTCGCTTCATTTCCACTTGTTTGATAGATTCTTCTGAGAGGGACAAATTTAAGAATTTTTTCCTTCCACATGCGCTACAAACTCTGCTTACCTCTCACACGATTTATTGTGTTCCCCTTACAAGTGGGAACCCCCGAACTATAACTATTAGTTTAGCTTTTAACTTCCTGGTTAAATTTTCTGAATCTGTTCTTTATTTTCTGGCTTTCAATTTGATTCCTCTCGCGGTTTCCCAATATCCGCTTTTCGACTAAAAACGTCGTATTCGTTTCTCCTCATTTCCTTATACCTCTCCGATGCAGCGCTACAGCGTTATTTTTCGTTGTCATACCGTCGTTTATATTAGGACGGTTTTTGTACTTATCTACAGAATAGAACATTTTCTTCCAATGCGCGACAGGATTATTGCGGGGAGTGTGTTCTGTGCTAGTAAATGGCTGCTCTCATTACTTTTGTGCCTACCTTGACGGCAACTAGGTAATGATTCGAGTGAGTCCACACTATCGACATCTATTACACAGCAAGACAAATTGGTCAATTCTCCCTCCTCGTCTTTGGATTTGCAGATGCCCCAGTAGCCTTACAGGTGTATTCAGGATAAAACCACGTTTCTGATTTATCACTGTCATCAGAAAGTTTACTGCTCGTTAAAGCAAAAATATTTCTTTTGCTACGTAGCCCGCCGTCGGTGGTGAAATGTGGTTAGTGTGCGCGGCTCTTGTACATGAAAACGTGGGTTCGATCCCTTACATTTCTTTCGACTACGGGTACCTCACTTGGTGAAGGCGATACTACCGCGTAATTAGCCATGGAGACGCTACACCGGAACCGACTTAAAGCAGTAGGATCCAATGAGAAAGTGTACAGGTGCAAAGCGTACGCTCACTGATTGTGGGATGTTCTCCCCTGTCCCTTCACGTTGTGTGAAGGGAAAATAATAAATTATTTCTATATTTCAGGAATTTTCAATTAAATGTCAATACTATTTTCATTCATCACATGTTGTATAACTGTCCTACATCGCTGCAGCTCATTAAACATGGTACTAAACCATTGTTACTAGACCATTGTCGCATTTGTCTTCATTATGATATTGAAGGGATCGTTTTACGCACTGGTTACATTTGTAGACAAAATGAGTTACTGCCGTTTCATATGACCGTTGTACAATATGGTTCTAGTCATTTCATTGCAAGTGTCGCTTGTTTCCATTCATTAGGATGTTGAAAAGATCGTTGTTCTAACTTTTACTTTTTGATTTTGGTTCAACTTATGGTGCTCACGTTTCGCCATGGTCACTAGTTGTTTGCTCATATGCTTCCCCATGTTTGTCTCTATTATGATGTTGAAGGGGTTACTGTTGTTTGATGGTCGCCTTTTTGAAATATCACATAATGATGTTGAAGAGATTGCTGCATTTACTGTCGGTGATTTCTGCGAGACTCCCGATTTATCATGACCTTCAGTATACCCAGTGTTCAAAATTGGTCGCTCGCCCGCGCTCTTTCTCTTTTAAAATAAAGCAGAATTTCACAACAGCTCTGGTTCTCGGAGACAGTCGTTAAGCAAGCTCTTGTTTGGGCAGTTTAAACGATTAGCTCTTCACAAATACACAAAAATGTTGACGATTGAGGAGAATTTGCTCTAAATTCTCCCGTTACGATTAGTCCATAGAGTGTGAGAGGCGATTTGCTTTTTAAACAGTGTTACCACATATTTTAGGGAAAGTTATTCCATGTGGGATAATAAACGGGATAATAATGAATTATATTTTTTATTTCTACATTTATTTCTATACCCACTGTACTGTATCATTATTTGTTCATTTGTATACATATGTATTTACGTACATATGTATTTTTATTATTCTAATGAAAATAAGATCTCGCACTACTAAATCGCTAAAATTAAAACAAACACAAATGTATGGCAATACTTCGTGCATTAAATGCTTTCTCTTTTTTCGCATCTCTCTCTCTCATCAATATGTGGTGCTCATTATTTGGCTCGGTACTGAAAGAGCAATTCAAACGAACGGCTCTGCGTTCTCTGTCATTGCGAGGGTGGTCTGTAGGAAATGCTCCTCATCTGACAAAGAGCGGAGCAATTGCTATGCACCGGCTCTCTAAATTTTGAGTGCCGGGGCGCTCGCGTGTGCCCGCACAAGAGCAGTTTCTAACACTGAGTATACCTGGTACTAGCAGTCCTAAGCCACCTGTCTTAAAAAGTACAGCGGGTACACCATCCACACCACCAGCTTTATTATTCTTAAGTCGAGATATTTCCGTTCTAATCTCGCTTTGGTTGGCCGGGCATACAATCTACAATGTCTTCGACTCTCCACACACACTGCTTATCAGTTACCAGATTCCCACTCTCGGCCTTACAGGAGGTCAGCCCATTACTCGGCCCTTTATTCGATCTTTGTACACTCTGGAAACATTTGCGCGCTTCATTGTTCATCCTGCACACTTCGGTCTTTTCACTCCCTCTCTCTCTGCTCCCACTGCCATTTTCTCCTCCTAAATAATTGGTTTTCCAACCTTCTCAGCCTCTTGTACCTCTTCCACGCGTTTTAACTGATTGATTCGTTGCCATACGTGCAGCGCCTTTTCATCAGTTATAATGCGACATTCTTCGTCGTACCATGGCTTATCCTTCTGCGGTTTTTTATAGCCAAATTCAGTCCTTGCCGCGGTTTCAAAAGAGTGGGAGGTGTGTTTCCACTGCGCTTCTGGGACCCCAGGGGGGGAAGTATTTTGCTCTAGCAGGAGAATGAGCTTTTGTTCAAAGGACTTTGATATCTCCAGTATTTGTATCTTGTCGATAACTAGTTTTTCCGTGTTCGGCTTCGTACCTTTATCGCCCCGTTCAGTCTTGTACGAACTTTCGCAGCCACCAGGTAATGATCCGTGTCGATATTGGCCCCCCAAATCACACGTACATCTATTACACTAGAAGAGCGCCTACCATCTATTACCAAGTGATCAATCTGGTTCTTCGTTCAATGATCAGGAGATAACCAGGTCGCCTTTGTATGATCTTATTCAGGAATCGTGTGTTACTAACTATCATGTTCTTTGGAGTGGCGAAGTCTATCAGTCTTATTCCATTATGGGAGGTGGTATCATGTAGACTGTGATTACCGATGGTTGGTCGAAAGACACTTTCCTTTTCCAATTTGGCATTAAGATCGCCTAGAAGAATCTTAATGTCGTGGTCAGGGCAGCGATCGTACATTTCCTCATAGTCTTTGATGTCATCTGTTTTATCCTCTGTCGTTGCGTGCACACAAATTAACTAGATGTTGAAATCTTTCGCTTTGATGGAAATTGTGGCTAAGCGTTCGCTCACTGGGTTGTATCGTGAAACTAGGTGTCGCAGTCTCTTGCCAACTAAAAATCCGCAACCGAATTCGTGCTTTCGCTCACGGCAGCTGTAATAAGTAACGCAATTTTTCTTTCTGGTGCAACCATATCCTGTGCATCGCATTTCCCGGATAGTTGTGATGTCAACTTTATAGTTTTCGATTCAGCTATTGCCTGTGTGGAAGTAATGAGCTGCTTGGACTGCCCAATGAAGGAATCATTTCAGTCGACTTCCAAATGAATGGCTATAAGAAACTTTCCACCTCCAAGGACAGTTCCATGTCCCACAGCATTTACACTGCAGGTGTTTTATATTGGGTTCCACTGTGATGCTGAAGAGATGGCTGCACTCACTGGCGACTTCATATGACACTAGCGCTTCATTTATATGTATTTCCTCAATATGATTTTAAATAGATCGATGAAAATTTTCTTCCAATTTATTCACTTGTTTCACTCACTTGTTTAATTTGGAACTTAAAAGAACGCATTTTGGTTCAAGAGAATTTGCTAAAATTGAAAAATTATTTCAAAGAAAACTCATTGCCATAAGTCATAGGAAAAATTTTGGGAATGGATATTCCTTAAATCCGGCGGAAGTGTAATGTTGATATTCCTTTTGTTTCATATTTCTTTTTTGTTTCATTCTCCTCCATTCCCTATGTTTATTGGTGTGCCTCCATCGAAATGTTTGTGTTTATGTTTGTGTGTCGTTTAGCATCCTGTTAGTTCGAATGTATGTGAATTTGTATTGACTGTCTGTGTGCTGGGAGCAAAAGTAACTACGATAACATAAAAGAACCCTAGCTGAATACCATTATTTTTGTGGTACTGTAGAGTTTGAAGTAAAAATTGAAATATTTTGTCAATACAAACGGAAATGGATATAACTCCTGAAAATTGAATAAAATCCCCATAAATGATAAATGAATTTAAGTCAATAAACAGAACAACGATAAACAGGAAATTTAAAGAGACTTTAAATGCCCAAATTTTGTTATTTAAAGCTGTCGTTTGACATGAAAACTTTAGGAGAGCTTTTCAATTGATGTGTGTATATGACGATTATGAAACTCGCCCTAAATGCCTAATACTAAACCTTAAGGATATATGGCACTTTAATTATTACTATTATATTGTCAAGGCGCAAAAACACTATTATTAGTTATTAAGCCATAAATATTGCAATTAATTTTAAATCTTTTTGCGAAGTGTGAAAACCCATGTTTATCACACATTTCTTTTATCGTCTTATTCCCTTCCTCATTCCCACCACTCCCATTCAATCGTGTTAAATTAATACCGTGCGTTTATCTTTATAGCTCACTGATTTGCCATCACCACCTCTAACCTTTGGCATGTATTAGGTTTCTGTGTCGGTTTTCATGGAAGTTTAATGGAAATATTATTTATTGCATTTTTGTCAGTTTTTGTTTGATTGTGTTAAAATCAATATTAATGCCGAATACAAATATAAAAAATTCGTCCCTTTTTTGTGTAAACTCAGTTTTCGGCATAGATGCGCAACGTTCCACAGGACCTCCGGGTCGCAACTATCAATAACAGTTACAATTTGTTGTCAAATGAAATATGACTAACCAAACGTGAATATGACTAATCAAACGTTTGTAGTCAAATGAAATATGACTAATCAAACGTGATATGGAGTTAAACTTTGACAGTTAGAGGGTTAATTTGTTCCACATAAATGTTTATCTGAATCTTTTCTATAAAACTTCTGAACATAGTTTGTACCTCAGAAGTAAGGAACACACAATTTTGCATGCCGATATGTTGCAGGAAAGTTCCGAGGGGCGGAAACACTTATATTTTTTATTTAGACCTTTCTACCAGGATCCGTTTACAGAACCCCATCATTTTGAAAAAATCCAATTTTGTCTCACAGTGTAATGAGCTGAAATTACAAGTTTCGACGAGTGTCTGCCTCGTAAAGGGGCACTCTGCTCACAGCTACTAAAAAAATTATATGAGGTGTCAGGGGACACCCAGTTGGAACAAAGTTCCTTTCGCTATATATTATGTACTAGTTAGTTCCAACACACCTAAGGCGACCGTTGAAAAACGCGATAATTTAAATGGATCTTTAAGAAGAGATACTTTTTTTAAAATGATAAACTTTTTTTAAGAATTTTTCTTTTATAGAATGTATTTTTTTACGTACATTTTTAGGTACTTTTCGTAAGAATATGTAATATATTTTCCAGAAAAGGTCATTTTTAAAAGAGAGGTACTTCTTCTTCCTTTTTAGGAAAATGTACTAGTTTTAAGAAGAAGTACTTTCTGTAAGAAAAAGCCATACGAGTATGAATTTTGTTACAAAAAACTATTTTGTTTAAGAACAGGTACTTTTAAAAGAAGTGGTACTCTTTTTAGGAAAAGGATATTGTTTTAAGAATACGGTACTCTTTTTAGGAAAAGGATATTGTTTTAAGAATACGTAATTATTTTCAGAATGGGCTATTTATCTCAAGAAAAGAAAGGGTATTTTTTTATTTTTTAAAAAGGTACTTTTAAGGAAATGAATTTTTGTAAGAAAATTTAGTTTTTTAAGAGGATGTATTTTTTTGAAGAATGTGTTTTTTTTTAAGAAATTGGGATTTTTTTTTTATTATTGCTCCAATTTTCAAGAATAGGGACATTTTTAAGTGTAGGTACTTATCACAAGAAAAGTTATTCTGTTTCACAAAAAAAGGTACTCTTTAAAACAAATTTAGCTTTTTAAGAAAAGGTAATTTGTTGTAAGAAAATTTACTTTTTTAAGAAAAGGTACTTATTTAAAATAAAAATACCTTTTTTAAGAAAAGGTACTTTCTTTTTGAAAATTTACTTTTTTTAAGCAAATGCACTTCTTTGAGATAAGGTATTTTTTTAAGAAAATGTACTTTGTATTTTTTGAGAAAATTTACTTTTTTTAAGAAAACTGTACTTTGTATTTTTTGAGAAAATTTACTTTTTTTAAGAAAATGCAAAAAAAAACATCTTTCACTTTGGCTTTTCTAAATTTACTTTTTATTGCTTAGAAAACTTCCCATTAAACAAGAAATTACCCAACATGTGTTAGTCTAGACACGTGGCCGTCGATGGTGCAATGGTTAGTGTGCGCACCACTTGTACATGAGATCCTGGGTTCTATCCCTGCTCTGACCACCTTAAATTTCTTTTCGGCGGCCATGAAAAATCTTCTCAAAATACCGTTCGGAATCGGTGTAAAAAGTGTAGGTCCCAATCAGTGAGTATAAAACTAGAAAGCGCACAGTTCACTGATTGTGAGAAGCTCTCCCCAATTCCTTCATGGGATGTAATGGGAAACCATTTATTTATTTATTATGTTAGTCTAGACACAAACCAAAGCAAAAATACCCAATGTAGTTGATAATACTGGGTTGTAGCATAATAAGGTTAAAAATAAGTTGTTCACTTTTTTTTCAATTAGCCCCCATCCCGCAACGTGCGATAAGGAACTTCGTTCCAAAAAAAAATCGTTTTAAATTATATCCATGAAGGAGATCTTTTCACAACCAGTGACCCTTCCTAGTTTTACACTCACAAACTGTGGATACCAAGTTTTACACCGGTTCCAAATGGTATTTTGAAAAGCTTTTGCATGGCTAAATAGTCGATAGCTTCGAAAGACATGTAAGGTGTTCAGAGCAGGGATCGAACCCTCGTCTCATATTCAATAACCATTGCAACACCAACGGCGGCATACACAAGTCTTGTCTAGAATTACATATCAGGTTTAAGTCATAACTTGGTCACACTTGCCTGGTGATACTGCAATTTGTGCCATGATACCATTTATCATTCGCATGTATGAAGTTCAGAAGTTGCATGCAGAAAGGGGAATAGCCACATGCTCGGAAGTTCGGAAGTTGCATGCAGAAAGGGGAATAGCCACATGCTCCATATCCAGTGGAACAATTAGGTTAGTACCTAAACTTGCCAGCTCTTTTGCTTTATGGTTCCCTGGAATCTTATTATGCCCCGACACTTATGTATTTTGAATATCAAACCGTCTGGCCATCTCATTTAGGTATTCGCGGCATTTGCACCTAGTAAGGAATACAGATTTAAGAGATTTTATAGCAGCCTGACATTCAGAGTAGATGCTGATACCCCAGGCGGTGATGACTTTTCGTGCAAGTCAAAGGGCAACTTCTCCGATTGTCATGACGTCTGCCTTAAACACACCACGGTGGTCTGGTAGCCTTTGTGCTAGGCTTAGACCTAAATCTTTAGAATAGATTCCAAACTCTACCTTGCCATCTCATTTGGAGTCGTCAGTGTAGAAAACTAAATGCCTCCTATAAGCTGGTATACGTCCTTTCTGTCCGGAATATGAGTGGAGTAGTTTTTCTCGAAGTTTGATGTGGGTGTCATGTAGTCGCCTGTTACTAAGGATAGCCACAGATTCCTCAAAACCGACGCATGGCCGCATGGCCATATCGCAAAGACAAAGGTATAGAACACACGACGAGTAAAACCATCAAACAAAGGCACAGTACTCACGGAGACTAAGCTTTAGTACAAATAGAGGAGAAGTACCCAGAAGGAGCAACGCCTTTGTTATAAAGAAAGAAGCCTTCGTGCACACAAAGTTGCAAAACTTACGAGGAAAAAGTCTTCGTCCAATCAAAGGTGCAGTGCCACCGAAGATCAAATACTTTATACAAACAAAGGTGTAGTACTCACGAAAAGTAATCCTTGCGTTCAAACAAAAGTGCACACGTCATGAGGAGCAAAGCCTTCGCACAAACCCAAATTGCAGTACTCAAGAAGAATAAAGTCTTCGTACAAACACAGGTACAGGGCCCATGCGGTGTTTAACATTCGCGGTGGAGCCTCCGCATAGTTCTCGTAAGAACTTAAGAGGTTCGTAAAGTCTTTCCTTAACTTAGCAGTGAACTTCGTATACTCAAGCTCAGTTTTCCACAATATCCGCAGGAGTATGATGGTGCCTATACCCGAAAATAGTCTACTGTATACACAGCAGTTGTCCGCCCGATAGCACTTTACGGCATGGTTGTTTGGTGCTCAGTAGTGGAACAATCCGCTTACCTAATTCTGTTGACAAAAGTCCAGAGAATGGCAATGGTTTGGTAGTTATGGGATTCATCCTACAGCTGTTACCACTAGATTTGGCGAGGAGGCAAATGGCTGCAATGCCGGGAAACCGTGTAAGACATTCCTCTCAATGGATCACTAATGGATCATGTGGTAAATGGATCATATGGTTTGGCAGTTATCCTCCGGCGGTTACCACTATATTTCCTGCGAAGGCAAATATCTGCAACGGCGGCCATCCGCCTAAGCCGCAATTTACCACCAAATTAATAATATGGCCATGCAACGATTTTAAGAGATCTGCGCTAAACCGCAATAAAAGTCAACTGCATGACACTTACTTCCATGTTGTAGAAAAACTTCTTCATATCCCGGACAGGCTGGTGTGGAAAGGACGCAAACAAGAACATAGAAGGTATCCAGGAATCTGCATAGTAGATTGCAAGACAGGGCTTGGGGCCTATTTGTGCACAAAGGCGATGGTTGTGTCATTTAGACAGAAGACATAGCAATCTCAGAAGTTCCCCTTTGATTGAGATCAAACTGTATCTCCACCTGTAGTAGAAATATCTACTTTACCAGTCAGGTGCATATAAAATCTCTGCAGCCTGTATTTTAACTTCAGGAACTGACCACAACTACTGCGAATCTCTAAATGAGATGACCAACCAGGACTATATACAATATACTTTATATATATGGATGCCGGGATCAATAACATTGCAAGGAACCATAGTGCGTATTAGCTGGCATGATTAGGAACTATCTTGCCTGTTCCACAACATATAAAGGACGTGGTTATGCTGCTTTCTGCATACATGCCATGGTTAACACCGGCATGCGAAGGATCTTACTAACAGAAATTCAGGGAGTATAACTGGTTCGCCAGCAACTAATGTACATCCCGAAATAATGGGACGGAGCATAATAGGACTATAACGTACCTTGACCTGACCATGTACAGTTATGGTTTCAATGGCGGGTACGAAATATGACGTGACGTGGTATGACAATATGAAAATAATGTCAGCCACTCGCATATAAGCTAAAGCCTCATTCCCCTGTATCCACAACTATCATGGTTTCCTTCGCACCCAGTCGAATGACATTTTCAATGTAAAACCCGAGGACACGATGCCATAAACCATTATCTGTTACGGCAACTTCAGAATAGTTTCCATTTTCGTTTGTCACCATTTACGATATTCCTAAGGGAATGAAAATTTCGGGGTAGAAGCCTTCGTCGTTGTTAACTACCCCCGTACCGGTAACACGAGTCAAGTCCCCACCTTCGGTTCTCATAGTTTTACCTCTAGAAGCCAAAGGGGCACCTAGAGGCAGATAATGCCTTTTGAATTATGTAAAGGAATAATCAAAGAACATATTTTGAAAATATGGCAAATATAGGAAACATAGATTTTTTTTATTTACCGTTAAAGTTAAAAAATAGTGAAAATATGGATGATTTTTAAATAGTGATTTACCTGGAGAAACACAAAGTAAACACTTCATTTTTTTATTATTATAACGGGTTTTTCAATAAGAGCGCTACAAAAGTTTTTTTAAATAAAACAAAACCAATGAAATTCTTTATTCCTGTGAAAGTACGTTCGATGCCATTATGTATGGAACTCGATTTCTTTTTTTTTTGCATGGCCACCACGGGCACGCTTGCAGAAGTCCAGACGCTGAACCCAATTTTCGACGGTTTTCAAGCATAAATCGGCCGATACTACTGCAATTTCACGTTCGATATTCGTACGAAGTTCATCAATCGTCGCTGGCTTATTGACATAGGCCATAGACTTGACGTAGCCCCACAGAAAATAATCTAACGGTGTCAAATCGCACGACCGAGGCGGCCAATCGACTGGGCTATTTCGTGAGATAACACGTTCACCAAACTTGGTTTCCAATAAATTGATTGTGGCATTCGCTGTGTGGCTTTTGGCGCCGTCCTGTTGGAACCACATGTCCTCCAAGTCCATATTATCCAATTGGGGCCAAAAATGTTCGGTTATAATTAAACGGTAGCGATTCGCATTCACAATAATGTGCCGGTCTTGATCATCACGGAAGAAGTACGGCCCAATGACGCCGCCGGCCCATAAACCGCACCAAACCGTAATTTTTTCGGGATGCAATGATGACTCATGGATTACGTGTGGATTGCTGTCTGACCAATAACGCATAGTTTGCTTATTGACGAAGCCATTCTGCCAGAAATGAGCCTCATCGCCGAGGATGATTTTCCGATGAAAATCCGAATCATTTTCAAGTTGTTGCTCAGCCCAATTCACAAACATACAACGCCTATGGTGGTCAAGCGGCCTCAGTTCTTGTGTCAATTTGATCTTGTAAGGATGTAGGCCACGATCTTTTCGCAAAATTCGCCACAACGACGTCACAGAGATGCCCAACGCTTGAGAACGACGTGTGAGAGACACATTTGGGCTTTCTTGAACTGAAGCCTCAGCGGCAGCAATATTCTCGACACTACGGGCACTTCTTTGTCTCACTGGCACTGGAACATTTTGAACTGTGCCTCTGGATTCAAATTTTTCCACTAGACGCTCAATTGGACGATTATGACGACCATAAATTGGACGTGGCGCTCTTAAAGTTGAGGCCACTGACTCCAAATTTCGGTAGTAAATTTTAATAATTTCGACTCGTTGTTGGCTCGTATATCTTTCCACGATGAAATGGCAAACCTTACTGAAGAGAAATGTCAAAAGAGCGGGAAAAAATATGGCGTCGTTTGCTGTCCCTATCGATTTACTTTTGTAGCGTCTCTGTTGAAAACCCCTTTATAATTAATAAATGCATCAAGCAATAGAAGCAAAACAAAGACGATTCATTACCAAGTTTTCGTGATATTACACCTATTCTTGACTAATTTTCCAAGCTTAAGGTCACTTCTGATTTTATAAAACTTTTTGTTTTACTCTTTTCTCTCACGATATTTCGAGTTCCTTTGGAAATCTTCTTCAGGATAGTTTTTAATATTAATAATAACCGACGAACATCAACTAAACTAAAAAGCTGATATTATTAAGGGTGGCATATTTGAAATCGTTGAAAAATTTCCCATAAGATGGGTTTGTTCAAAATTTCATAGGCGCACATGAAAATTTTGATTTTTTTTCAACCTCGTTTGCTTTACGGGCGCCACTGTGCAATGTTCACGTAGATTCCAATCCGTTAAGTTCAACCATCGCACCTGTAACTCAAGCTCGGTCTTCGCTACGTACTAATTGCCGTTCACCCTACTCCAGCCGAGTACCAACATTCAAGCATATGTCGATACTGTTTAGCTACTCATTGAAGGGAATTTCCACTTCTTGTCGCGTAAGGTCACCCTCGTTAATAGATCATTTTTACGATTAGGCAGTTCTTTATCTTTATCTTCTTTTACTAAGTATAGAACTAATTACGTTTTGTACAGGTTTTGTGGGAGATGACTGAGACTACCTCAGCTGCAGACAGAACCAAGTTAAACCATTTGGTAGGTGATATTTACCCTGCATACAGTACACTTGCTGTAATAGCAAACAAATTGCCCGCTGGCAAGTAGCAAACATTGTTTACTGTTAATATCTAACTTTATTTTTTGAGTGTAAATATTTTGTAATTCTCCAAACGTTTAACCCTTGACAATTTAAATGAATGCATCATGTAATTGAATCATGACATTTATATAGAATTTTAAAATCAAGTTACATCTAAATTGCAGCTCAACAAAATTACAATAAAATCATAAATGTAACTAAATTCCAACAACATCCATCGACATTTATAAATTGACTATTTAGTAGGAAAATCATTACGCTATAAGAAGATCTATAGAAAATTATGGTTTACAAATTACCCTAATGACAGATTACCCTTCCTCCGTCATGTATGGGCGGGTGTATTAACTTAATAATCTATGGTTCTAATAGAACGAAGAGTTGGCATTAGTAATGGTTGATAAGAGCATATTAATTTACAGTTAAACATTTGGGGAATACACGAGTCTGTTAATTAACCACAAATGAGCGGTTAATTTAAATATCGTTGGCAAAATCTGATTCATATCAATGGTGAGCAGAAGAAGGTGTAAGAAGGTGTCGTGGGTTAAACGGCAAAAATATATGATTCAGATGTAAATAATTTGTACACACATAAAAAAGGGTGAGTCAATAAAGGTTCCTATGTAATAAGGATATAGGAAAACAATTAATAAATTGAAAAAATCGTTTGTTTGTTGGGGAAAAGTCGAATGTGCAATTTTATATTGAAACTATCAGTGAAATAAGATGGTGGTTTGTTGAAGTTAAGGATGTGTGTCAATAGGATTCAAACTAGGTTGGTAACCCAATTTGAAAAGGATTGGGGAGAGCTTCAAACTTTCAGATTTATATTAAATTACCGAAACCCCTCTTTAGTAGCGTACACAGCTCTTATACATGAGAACGTGGGTTCGATCTGTGCTCTGACCATCTTACATTTCTTTCGACCGCGGCCACCTCGCATAGTAACGGCGACACTGTCGAGCATTTTGCCTTGAAAAAGGTTCTCAAAATACCGTTCGGAACCGGTCTAAAACTGTAGGTCTCAATCAGTGAGTGTACAACTAGAAAGCGCACAGCTTAATGATTGTGAGCACCTCTCCCCAATACCTTCATGGGATGTAATGGGAAACCATATTCTTTTTTAAACGACTGCGACACCTAGTTTCAATGTTCAACCCAGTGCGTGAATGCAAAGCCACAATTCGCATCAAAGTGAAATATTTCAACATCTAGTTAATTTGTGTGCACGCACCGACAGAGGATAAAACAAATGAGGTCAAAGAATCATTTTATGAGCGTCTAAACGAAGTAAACGAACGCTGCTCTGACCACGACATTAAGTTCCTTCTAGGCGATTTTAAGGCCAAAGTGTCTTTCGACCTACCATCGGCAGTCACAGTCTACATGATACCACCTCCCATAATGGAATAAGACTGATAGACTGCGCCGCTGCAAAGAACATGGTAATTAGCAACACACGATTCCAGCATAAGAACATGCATAAGGCGACCTGGTTATCTCCTGATCACAGAACGAAGAACCACATTGATCACGAGTGATTCGAGATTTTTTAATATCGAATCGGGTTATTACCTGGTGGCTGCGAATGGTCGCACAAGACTGAGCATGATGAAAAACGTATGAAGCCGAACCCGGGGAAAGCAAGATAATGAGAAATAGAAAACACCGGAGATATGAAAGACCTATCAATAACATCTCACACTCCCCTTTCTGAGGACCCAGAAGCGCAGTGGAAGCAGATCTCATCCTTTCTTTCGAAACCGCTGTAAGGACTGAACTTGGCTTAAAAAAACCAATGAAGGATAAGCCATGGTACGACGAAGAATGTCGTGTTACAACTGATGAACAAAACGCTGCACGTATGGCAACGAAACAGTCAGTTGCAACGCGTGCTGCGAGTGAGCGGTACAAGAAGCTGAGAAGGGAGGAAAACCAACTATTTAGGCGGAAAAAATGTCAGTGGGAGCAGAGAGGGAGTGAAAGAACCGAAATGTGCAGGATGAATGGTGAATCCCGAAAGTTTTTCCAGAGATTAAGAAGATCGAATAACGGGCCTAATAATGGGCTGCCCTCCTGCAAGGACGAGAATGGGAATCTGATGACTGAGAAGCAGTGTGTGCTCAAAATGTGGAGATACCACTTTTCAGCACTACTCCACTCAGATTCTTCCACTGAAGATCAGGAGGTAATGATAGTGGAAGATAGTGTAGATTGTACCCCCCTCCAACCAAAGCGAGATTAGAACGGAAATATGTCGGCTTGAGAATAATAAAGCCGCTGGTGCGGATGGACTACCCGCTGAACTTTTTAAGGCAGGTGGCGAAAGACTGCTAGCCCACATGCATCGACTTATATGCGGTATATTACTGGGAGACTCTATGCCTGACGACTGGAGTCTCAGTGTATTATGTAAATAAATAAATGGTTTCCCATTCCATCGCATGAAGGAATTGGAGAGAGCTTCTCACAACCAGTGAGCTGTGCGCTTTCTAGTTTTATACTCACTGATTGGGACCTACATTTTTACACGGGTTCCGAACGGTTTTTGAGAAGCATTTTCATGGATAAATACACGATAGTGTCGCCGTCACTGTGCGAGGTCACCGCCGTCGAAAGAAATTTTAAGATGGTCAGAGCAGGGATCGAACCCACGATCTCATGTACAAGAGGCGCGCACACTAACCATTGCACCACCGACGGCCACGTTTGGCCTGTATTTGTATTCAAAAAGGGTGATCTGTGTGTCTGCTCAAACAACCGCGGTATCAGTTTTTTATCTATCGCGTATAAGACCTTGTCCAGTCTGTTATGTGAAAGACTAAATGCAATTGTTGAAAATCTGATTGGACCTTATCAGTGTGGTTTTAGACCAGGCAAGACCACGACTGACCATATATTCACGCTACGCCAAATCCTGGAAAAGACCCACGAAAAGCAAATCGGTACGTTACACCTTTTTGGCGATTACAAAGCCGGTTTCGATAGGACCATATGAGAAAAACTGCTTCCGGCTAAACTGACCCCCCTCTGTAGAATGACGCTGACCAATACCAAATTAGCAGTGAAAGTAGGGAGTCACCGAAGCACTATGTGCCAAAGGAGGACCAAGACAAGTGCAATCTCTTCAACATCTTAATGGAGATAGTACTGAGAAAAGCTGCAATAAATACGAAAAGGCTTGTATTACCAGCGTATGCTGATGACATAGACATCATTGGGCGAAATTTGCGAGAGGTTACTGCATTATTTTCAAGAATCGAAAAGGAGTCAGCGAAGGTGGGTCTTTCTGTTAATGAGGGCAAGACAAAATTGATGGTGTCAACGACTAGAGAAACCTCTCGACTTCGTCCGCACTTGAACATCGTCAACCGATTTAATTTTGAAGAGGTAGATGAATCTATCTGCCTTGGATCCGCCGTGACTAAGGACAACAATGTCAGCCTGGAGATAAATGGGAGTACTGTCCTTGCAAATAGATGCAAATTTGGGCTCAGATAACAGTTTCAGAACAAAGCCCACTCTCGACAGACAAAATTCCAGCTCTACCAGAATCTCATTTATCATTTATCATTCATCATTTTCCTGACATATAGCTCCGAAACTAGGGTCACTTCGCAAGGTGATGTAAAATATCTGGGAGTATTCAAGAGGAAAATTCTCCGTTATATATAAGGTCGTATTAAAGAAAACGGCGAGTACCGACATCGTTGGAACTACGAGCTATATCATTTGTATTCAAACGTGGACATAGCTAAGCGAATCAGATTAGGGAAATTGACTTGGCCACGCCATGTTATCAGAATGGATGAAGATGAACCAGCACGAAAGGTTTTCGATAACGTACCGGATGGAAGCTGGAAACGAGGACGACCAAGACTCCGATGGAAAGACCACACCGAAGACTCCCTCCGCATCCTTGGTATTACCAACTGGCGAGGAAAGGCGAAGTATGAACCAGTTGGGCAAATAAGTTAAAATTTATTTAACTTGTTCATTTGTTTGTTTAACTAATATATGTACTACTTCTGATCTCACGAGCTTATAAAATAGTCAATAAAAATATGGGAATCGCTATGCCTCAATATTTCCTCAGTTGTTACCCGATTACCGCGGTCGAACTTATCACAATCACTATCTCCTTTTTAGTTCAGTATCAAGTTACTCGTACGTGTTAATAATCGGTTAATTCAATTAAAACTTTCAATTCTAGTTTTGTCATTTATTCAGCTAAGCACCTCAAATTGATTCTTAAGGATTCATCCAAAAGTGCGATTAATATCATTGTTTCATTATCACATTTACACATGATAGGCATAATTTATTCAATGTCATATGTAATCTTGATTACGAAACCAATTATGCAGATTCTCATATTTATATCGGATGTTTGTACGATTAAATTTTATAACAATAGAATTATTAATGATTTCAATTGTTTCCATATCAAAGGAAGTTCATTGCATGAAATTTGTCTCGACGAATACAATGATAATTACAAATGTGGTTGTCGCTTACCTGGTATTGAAGCATAATCTGCAAAATATGAGAGTAAAAGTGTGATTAATGGAAATAATTATTACACATCTTAAAACTATAAAGGGCTTAATAATGGATATGCTGATTCTTTTATATTCTCTTAAAAGAAATAAAGAAAATTTAATAAACAAAAACAAACAAATAACACAATTTGAATGGAGTCTGTATGCGGATAATTAATATGATATATTTAGTATTAATCATACGTTTCGTTAAGGAAGTACAAACAATATCACTCATACGCAAAACAAAAAAAAATAGATTTTCCAGTTAATTTTATTACGCATTGCAATTTCTTTACACCTTGTAATAAAGCCTTTGTTTTGGAAAAACATTTGTTTGGGAAAGCGATTGGTTTGGAAAAGCGGCAGAATACAAAAAATCATAGCTGAATACACATAATAAATTTTTGTAATTTTCTTTAATACTTTAACCTTTATCTAACAAAAAAAAAAAAAAATGGTGTCCCAAAACATCCCATGAAGGGATTGAGGAGAGCTTCTTACAATCAGAGATATGTACGCTTTCTAGTTTTTACACTCACTGATTGAGACCTACAGTTTTACACCGGTTCCGAACGGAAATGTAAGGTGGTCTGAGCAGGGATCGAACCCACGTTCTCATGTACAAGAGCCGCACACACTAACCATTGCACCACCGACTTGCAACTTTATCTAACAGGCCCCAATAAATACTTCAAAAAACAGAAAGCATTTCCTTATAAAAATCAACTATAAAACGTCTATCTTCTAATATTGGTTCTCTCAGTTCAAGCTGTTTCCATTGCGAATATGGTGGAAAAATATTATAGTCCACTTCTAAAGCTTTTGTTGCTGATATGGAGAGAGACTATAAGTTTATCAGCCTCTTCTTAGAAAATTATTTTCTTTATTTTTTCAAAATAACTTTAAATAAAATGCAAATCTCAAGTTACTCAACGTGAGAAAACAACTGCCACAATTCAATAGATGCCATTCCATCATTTTATGCAAAGGAGAAAAAAAAATTTTTTTTTCTACAATCAAACAACAGATGGTTAGGGTGGTCCAGAGGAACTGGAAAGGCAAGACCTCCATCCCTAATACGCGAAATGATACTTTACGTAACAAATTGAGCCGAACCGAGAGGAAAGTGCGAGTCGTTTTATAGAAAATGGAAGAAAAAAATAGTAAAATATTCGTGGTCACAGAAACCGGAGATGCCGTGGAGTGCATTTTGCAAAAAGTTGAATCACCATTCAATTTCTATTATATCACAAAACCCAAGAAATTACACAATTGCGGTGGTTATGGTTCTCCTTAGTGCTCTAGAATTTAAGGATTTTTTGTTTTTTTTCTCATCTTTTTTTACGTAAGACTATGCGACCTACTCTCAAATCAATGGAGTATACTTTATGATTTAAATGGTTAGCTCTATACAGTGGGTGCTCAATTTTAAGTTCTAACTAAATTATTGCTGTGAATTCTGGCTACAATGAGGTAGAAACTAAGTAGCATTGTGAAACAAAAAATAGCAAACAAAATATATAATTTACTTCCATTATCGTTGAATCTCTGACTATCCTATAATTAAAGCTAAGTGACAATTACAGCTGTCAGTCTGTCTGGACCTTTGAATTTATAACACACAATTAGCCCTAACTGTACCTTGTAATAATGGTGACTATATGGTTTTTTACAAAATAGTTTGAATGCAATTGTTACATTTGTAATCGTCATTTTCTCAAACCATGAGATTTAGTTCCATTTTATAAAAAATTACTGTCATCCTAGAAATCTGTGAAAATTTACAAAATGATAATTTTAATATATCATGTTTAACGTATGAGTGATATTCTTTACCAAATCCAATTAACTATACGCCCAGTATGGTGATTACATTTATATCACTTATACGAAAATTACAGCATATTTTTCTTTTGCCAAACTTATGTAGAAACCGACACTTTATTTAACGTGTCGTACGTATATTTTATTTCTCTCCTCTAGAAGGTCGCAATGATAAGCAAGAGATAATAACAGGTAACTCATATTCAAAGTTAATCGCAGAAGTTATATTTTAGATTGAAAATATTAATCATACGTTTGCTAAACCTCGCTCGATTTTGTTGCTACTCGTATATCCATGAGGTGGCAGAAAGAGGTTTTTTTTAACAATTTCGGACTTTGATGCACTTTACAGTCGCTGGTACTAAAGGTGTTGACATTCTGTCCTATCAAATCCAACGATTTGCGTTGTATCTTTTCAAAATCGCTAGATGCAGCAAGTAATAGTCCTGACAGAACCAAAGGCTATGGCCGTGTTTCACACTCGTCATTTAAAAGCTTAATTCAAAAGCTACCAGAAAATATTCACTGTAGGTCCCAATCAGTGAGTATAAAACTTGAAAGCGCACAGCTCACTGGTTGTGAGAAGCTCTCCCCAATTTCTTCATGGGATGTAATGAGAAACCATTTATGTGTCAATATTCACTGATATAAGAGGCTGACATAATATAAACCCTTATTATTTTAACAGTGCTTCAATCCCTGCTCTGACCTCCTTACATTCCGGTTGAACACGCCGACACTATCGAGCAATCAACCGTGAAAAATATGTTCAACAAAAAAATCCGAACCGCAGTACAACTTTAGATCGCAGCCAGTGTGTGTTCGACATTGAAAGCTCACAGCTCACTGATTGTGAGAATTTCTCCCGTATCCCCTCATCCAATATAATGGAAAAATATCCATGTTTTAAGCTGTTTAAGTCGCTGCATAGTTGCATTCGATGTATGTGTATATAGCGTTGTACGAGGGCGGTCCCAAAAATAGCCGACCTAACAAAGCAGACACAAAAAAATTGGGAAAAATTTTCTTTATTTTTTAACATAATCTGCTTTAAGCTCGATACACTATTTCCAGCGATATTCAATAGCTTCCATACCCTGTTTATAGTAAGGAAAGAAGTGTCAAACTCCTTAAAATAGCCATCAACCGCAGAATCCACCTCTTGGTTGTTGGTAAATCTTTAACCACCGACGTATTTTTTCAAGTTTGGAAATATAAAATATAAAATATAAATCAATCCCAGCTGTTTTTGTAACATATTTGGCGAATACACGTTTGTTAAAAATAGAACAATTGTCAGAGTTCATTAAACCGTATTTTGACTGCTTCGGATTTACCATGGAAACCCTTGACAAGTACTGGAGTCCTAATACAGTATGTAACAACTGTGTACAGTATTTAAGGTTATGGGCAAACACGCATTTTAAGTATCAAACACCAATGATCTGGCGGGAACCTTCGAATCAACATGATGATTGTTATTTCTGCGTTGTCGACATAACTGGCATTAACAAAACAAACCGGTGTAAATCGATTTATCCTAACTTGTTGTCTATTACGCGACCAGTCCTGTACTCTAGTGATGATTTAGAACTACAATAATCTACATCTAAACAAAATTATCACGACTTACGACAAAATAGAACAGCAGCAAACACACGTATTAAAAAATATTATTTCTGTATGGAAATCGCGATTTTTGTCAATTCAGTTTTCTCAGTAGATTGTTGACAAAATCAAAAGTTCTGCAACGATTTCAATGAAATAAAGCTGATTTGATTCGAAATATAATTAACTTACTGCTTTTGGAGCAAAACTGTAATTTTTGTCATTTTTTTTCTTGTATTAATTTTTAAAGAAGAAAAAAAATTTTATTTTTTTAAATTGTTGTTTTTTTTATAAACTTCAACGATATCTTTGAAACTACTGGGTAAAATTAAAAACAATCTAGGCACGGATTAAAGATAATTTTGTTGACGAGTTTCAGATTTTTTTTTTAACTGAATATGGTGAACCATTTTCAAGTTATTCGAATATGTGTAGTGGAAGTGCCTTCATTTTTGACATAACGGTATATCGCGGTATATAGTCGAGCTAATAGAAGAAAACCAAGTGACAAGTGGAGATTTGGAAATTACCTTAAAAACAACATTCGGTTCTAAATCAACAAATACATTGTTCCCTTGTGTAATCAATGAAAATGATCTTGCTTGCAGATAGAACCGTCTTCGGCTTCTTTGGACACGATTCTCCCTTTGCAGTCCACGGCTTTGACTGTTCCTTTGTCTCTGGTGTGAAGTGGTGGACCCATGTCTCATCCGTGGTTATAAATCGGAGTGTTATCGCCAAATACTCTTCGGAAACATCTTCACCACGCTGTTTTTGTTGTATTAAAAGCAATCGCGACACCCATCGTGCGCACAGAGATTTCTCATCTTCAAATCTTCGGTCAATATACGATGTACATCCCTTTTTGAAGTGCCTATCATTTCAGCTAGCTCACGCATCTTAAGCAGTCGATCATGCAATATAATTTTGTGGATTTTCTTAACCGTGTCTGGCGTGGACACCTCAATTTGTCGACCACTACGGAGTTCGTCTTGGCAGCTCATACGGCCTCGTTTAATCTCTGCCACCCAATATTTTACAATCGTAAATGACGGCTTTCCCACTTATCCATTTCAGACTTTTCCAGTTTCAGCAAGACTTTTGTCTTCAACCCGTTGGGGTCTTCACATAGTTTCCTGATTCGACAGCGCTCTGTGGTCCGCTTCCTCCCACTGACCCAACTCAGGCTTTGTCGCCCCGAACGGTTTCGCGCTCTCCAGGTTCATCGTATGAAGTTTTCTGGCTTTCGTTGCCAGAATGTTCCCACGTATGGCGTGAGTGGAATAATCGTTGATCACCCTTTTTCTAGTCAAGAACCATTCTAGATTTGGCAGGTTCCGATGATATTGCCTTAATTTTCAAATGGCCACCCGTAAAGATATTCACGTCCATTGGGCTCGTAGTGCTGTCGAGGTATTTAATGCATTCCGCAATCGCCCGAACTTCCGCTTCAAAGTTCGTATTGTGATCCGGGAGGAGTAGATAGATTTCAGTCAAATCCTACACCAGTTATTTCCCTTAGGTTTTAGCCATCCGCAGAACCACGGGCTGCAATTGGCCTTTGTTCCAGGCTCCTACTAACGAAGTTACTCATACGCTTAGTTGGGATGACTGCAGTTAATATCACTTATACGTAAATAAATAAATGGCTTTAACTTTTCGTAATAGTAAAATTAAATTAGAAAATTTGTAATTTTCTATGATCAAAAAGATCAGACTTTTCCCCTCCAATTAGTGGAAACATTTTTAACAGTCGGATAAGCTACTATTTGTTTATTTTATAATTTCTGTAGACTTGAACTATCGTTTCCAAGTTTCTACTTCTCATCAGTACTTTTGAGAACCCTGCCAGTAATCGTCGTCTTCGAGTATGGCATGCTCTGCTCTATGATTTCATATATGTATATATCATTTATATATAAATATAAAATAAATTAAATAAATTAAATATATTTGAGGGATTTTTTCGTGCTCAAATATGATTGCATGGTGTCTTATTAATTTCAATCAAATTTTAATTGTGTCATACAGATTGGAGTGGTCTACCGAATATTATTGGGGGTTGAAATGGAGGAGATTTATTTCTTATAAAAACTACATCTCATGAGTTATATTTTGTTTTAAAACTAATAATCGTGGGACTGCCCGTGGTGGTGGAAAGTTTGTGATAGCTTCTCATTTGGGAGTAGCCACAAATTATTCCTTCATAGGCTAGTCCAAGCAGCTCACGACTTCCTAGAATGTATGTCCCGGCAACGGCTTTATCGGCACCTTTGTCCTTTTTGTCTTTTGAATGGTCAACGGAGCATCAAAGGTAAAGAGAATAAATCCCGTTTCGCCGCACTGCATTCTGGTCAGCGTCCGATCCATAATGGGCCCCTGAAGCATAATCACCTTGGCAGTAAGTAACATGCCAAGCCACGGTGGGCTGGGCTTGCCTTCCGCCACCATTGTATTGACAATGAAAATATATAATGAGAATGACAAACATAAAGCGATCCACCACGATTTACGGATATGCACCTATAATGTTAGAAAACTATATAGCTCCGATGCCACTATCCAATAGTCAGACGTCCTCCAGAATTATAGAGCCGACATTATGGCTATCTAGGAGATGCGATGGACAGGTCATGGCTATACAAGGGATAAGAACTACAGCTGCCATGAGAAAAAGCATGAATTTGGTTACCGATTTGTAGTTGTCAAAATACAATAGACCACGATATCTGGTCTCCAGGATCAACACCGTGAATGAACGTACAGCCATTCTCCGCATAAAAACGAAATACTTTAAGATATCGGTAATATGTGTAAACTTCCCGCCAGAAGCAAAAGTCGATGACACGAAGGACATGTTCTATAATCGCCCAAATGAAGCCTACGACCGCTGCCCTTCACACGGCATTAAATTTGTTCTAAATGATTTTAATGCTAGTCAGCAGGAAAAATGTCTTTGAATTACCATCGGTAAATTCAGTCGGAATGAGACTATTAGATTCTTCACCACGAAAAACATGGTTATCAGTAGTACGAGATTTCAACATAACGACAACCATAAGGCTACTTATATATCCCCTGATCAACAGACGAAGAATCAGATTGGTCACCTGGTAATTGATGGAAGGCTCTCTCCTAGTGTATTGGACGTACGTGTGATTCAAGGAGCTAATATCGATTCAGACCACTACTTGATTGCAGCAAAGGCTCGCACAACGATAAACAGAGCGAAAGTCATACAAAACCAGACATACAGAAATCTGGACATCGGGAAGCTGCAATTACTGGAAATAGCCATGGCATATGCTGAGAAGCTTAAGCAGATACTGGCGAAGTTCGCACCCCCGCCTCATGATCCTGAAATTCGGTTGGAGTACAGTTCCTACTCTATGAATACTGCTGCAGTCACCATACTTGGTTATGGAAAACCGCTTACGTAAGATGAAGAGTGTCGCAAGTGAGGAAAGTAATGGCAATGTTTCAGTCAGTTATAATGCCCGCGACACAGCGGTATAACGAAAACCCGTTTGTTTAGGAAGAAAAAACTGTTATGGAGAAAGCGCGAGAGTGACCAAATTTAATTTTACAAAATAAAGTGACGCCCGTAAATTCTACCGAAGGTACAAAGCCAAATCAAGGGAAATAGTGATCTTACCCCCTTTTGTAGAGGTATGGACGGGAATCTTGTCACAGATGTGCAGAGTATGTTGGGAATATGGAGAGATCACTTCTCTGCTTTACTTGTCCAAGGAGTCCAAGGAGGTTTTAATAACAACGAGGATGATTATGTCGACTGCCACTCTCCGAGCCAAAGCGAAGTTAGAACAGCAATTTTCCGGCTTAAGTCCGCTGGTGCTGATGGACTACCGAGTGAGCTGTTTAAAGATGGTGGCTATGAGTTGGAAAGGTACACGTATCAGCTGATATACAAAATCTGGGTACACAAATACATGCCCGACGATTCGAGGCTTAGCATACTGTGTCGTGTTTTCAAAAACAGAGACCCGATTATTGTATTATATGTTATGCATCGCATACAATATCCTCTCGAGTATAATGTGCGAAAGACTAAACCCATTTGTTGCAGACCTGATCGAACATTATCAACGTACCTTTAGATCTGGAAAGTCGACGATAGACCAGATATTCGCACTACACTGAAAGTAAAAGCTTCATCAAATTTATGAATACATTCATCAATTTGATAAAACATTTCCTCATCTTCCAACAGTGTCGTTGGTTTCATTGCTTGATATTTCAGCAATAGTTGATTCATTGTTGATTCAACAACAGTATTACATTAAGTTGATGTAAGTTGTAAGTAAGTTTGTCATCAAGTTGACTTCTCACAATTTTCATGTAAATTGTTCATCAATTTGCTGGCAGTTTTTCGTCAATTAGATGTAAATTTGTCATCAATTTGATAAAAGTTTGTCATATTTGATGTAAATTGGTCATCGTTTTTATGTAAATTGTTTGCCAATGGGATATTTGCCAAACTCTTTGGGATATTTTTCATTGTAAAAATACACAAGAACCGGAAAACAACCACATAAAAAATGTTCATGGAGTGGATAATATTTTCTGTCTATTGGCATTAATTATTGCCAAATTCCAATGATAAAGATTGATGTAAAAATTATCATCAGTTCAATGAAGCTGAAAAAGATATTTAAAAGATATCTTCAATATTCAAATTGAAGAATATTTCCATTTAATTGATGAAATTTGTCATCAATTCAATGAAGAACAATTGATGAACATTTATCACCGAATTGATGTAAAGGGTTTCTTTCAGTGTACGACAAAGTCTGCAGCAACCCAACGAAAACCAAATCGCTACCTATTGCCTCTATGTAGATTATAAGGCTGCCTTCGATAGCCTTATACGGATAAACAGTACCAAGCTATGTCGGAGTTTTGGTATTCCTGATAAGCCGACACGACACTGTCCCACACGAAATCCTCAGCAAAGATTGGTAAAGGTCTCACGGGACCATTTAGTACGAGGCGAGGCCTCAGACAGGGTGACACCTTATTATGCGACATTATCTTATTAATTGAGATCTTGATGATGAATTTATTTACCTCGGATTGCCGTGAACAGAAGACGTGCTTGCAAACAGTGCAAACACTCGTATACAACCTGTCCTACTTTATGGCACAAAATCCTGCCACATAGCACATGCCGATGAAACATCACTGGGAGTCTATATGCTATTAATACATGGACATTGCCGTAATTATGCCAGTCCAAAAGGTAATTGAAGACGTACTCGAAGGACATCGAAAGATAGGACGACCAAGGCTTTGCTGGAAAGGCCAGGTGGAATATTACCTGAGACAGCTTGGTGTTACCAACTGGAGGATAAAAGCTGAAGATTGAGCCGGTTGGAGAAACATGTTATCCTCTTTTTGTAAGCCGCTTACCCCCTCTGACTTGTTTGAGGCAACCTTAGTAATTAAGTAATCATACGCTTAGGGTGGGTAAGTTCGCTCAATATATTATGTACAAGGTGGTGGGGCACGGTGGTGCAATGGTTAGTGCGCGCGGCTCTTGTACATGAGATCCTGGGTTCGAACCCGGCTCTGACTACCTTCAAATTTTCTTTCGGCGGCGGTCACCTCGCATAGTGATGGCGACACTATCGAGTTTTTAGCCATGAACACGCTTCTCAAAATACCGTTCGGAATCGGTGTAAAACTGTAGGTTGCAATCAGTGAGTGAAAACTGGAAAGCGCACAGCTCAGTGATTGTGAGAAGTTCTCCCCTGTCCCTTCATGGGAAGTAATGAGAAACCATTTATTTTTTTTATTAAAAGTAGTAATCATACGCCTAGTAGGTTCGCTCGATATAAATTATATGTAAAATACAATTGCTGGATATTTTGATGCAAAAATATAATTGTGGGACTTTTTCATTCATTTCATTCAAATTGTAATTGCATCCTATCAAAAAAAATTGCGTAAAGCATATTACTCATTCTTTGCAGCAATGGGGTGTACCTAGACTGAGGGTATGCAAATAAATAATACTCATACGTCGATGTGACAATTACCCAGTTTTTTACTTGTGTTTTGTTCAACGGCACTAAGGAATACTAAATATTGTAAGGTACAGAAGTGTTTACATGAAATATTAGACCGTCTAGAAATGGTAACGCGCTATAGCGTCCGTCACTTAGTGAGGAGCATCGAAATAAAACATAGAATTTACTGGGACCTACGTTTTTAAGTTTCGACCTACAGAAAGTCCACTATAGGGACAAAGTGTGCCACTTCAGTTGAATTAAAACCAATGTTCGTGTAATCACTGAAAACTGGCAAACAAAATGACCCATCCTTCACCATTTAAGCTTGACCCAGCAGAATGGAAACAAAGGTTGACATTTCAATTGTATTAAGAGGTTGGGAAGTTATCAGGCTTATATTTAAAGTCCAATTGAGTCACCTGTTCCATGTCTGTAATCTGAGAGTAAAGTCTAACCACTTGCTAGCCTTTGTAGATAGTATTCTATTACACTAAAGGGATTTTCTGTAACAAGGCTGAACTTACAACAAGATTCAATCCCTTTTGCCACAAATTCAAATTTTGATGCAATTCGCCAATATGGCAACGCAAATTGATCAATTTCAACTTATAGAAAAATGCATTTAATTGGGTACCCACTGTAGTTGCCTATATTTCTCGCGATCTTTGTGATTTCCCCCCTCACATTTAAGTGCAGTTGAGTGATTTTGATTTTAGATTTTTTATACGCGATTTTTTTTTATTTTTTTATTTCTTAGCTATCATCGAATAATATTTGAACTTTTTCATGTCTTTTTTATATTTTGTCACTTTCAACTGATGGATTTTATATTGAGGACAAACGAACAGCCAACTGATGTTGTATGAAGACCCAACCAGAGTTGATAGACAACTGAATAAAAGGATGGTGGTTGGATAGGTCGGATGTTTACAGATACTGACTGAATGGAATGCAAGTTTTGATAAAGTTTTTTTTTTTTTGCATTTGCATTGACAAAAAAGCAATCGTAAAAGTGAACCGTGAATACTGGTGTCGATTATAACTGTAAAATCTTTATGAAGTTTAAAAATAGAAATCAACAATTTTCAATAAAATCGATCAAGTGTTTAAGAGATTAGAAATTAATGAAGTACTAAAGTGGTAGTTCAAAAGTGTGTCAATAAAGTTTAGTGTCATTAACAATAAATAATAACAGGTTCACAGGTAATCTACACATATTTCATCGTGAACAAAAACAACAATGAACATCATTTATTTCTGGTTCTTAAACTCAGTTACGAGTTTGCCGAAACAAATTGCAAATAGTTACCCCCTTCCCATTGAACCACTTTCATACACAAATACCATCTGTGGTCAACACTGCTTTACATTACTAATACAATGGACAGGCATTAATATAATTTCCATAGGACAATACATGTAATTGCCGACAAACCCCAAATCAATTCGATTGAATGGAATATTAATGACAGACAACCCCGTGATTTTGATTTCATCGATTAATTATTAATATTCACATTATCACAATTAATTGCCACTTTCTCCTCCTTCCCTTTCAGATTCCACAAATCATTATGTTAACCTTCGACGGAGCTGTCAATTTGAATAATTATGATCATTATACAAAGATTTTCAACGGTAAACGCAAAAATCCAAATGGTTGTCTTATCCGTGGTACATTCTTTATGTCGCATGAATATAGGTAAGTTGCTGTGGTAGACTTTTAAGCTTCCTGGCTGCCTCAATCTCACTAACAAAAACAGGATCAAATAAAACTTTATACAAGAACTTTTAATTAAGACAAACATTTTGTACGATAAAGTAACAAAACGTATGATACAACTGTTCTTTAGCAAGTTATCTTAAACTTTAAACGAAGTAATTGGGATACAATTTTTAAATATGTTGATACGAGGGTAGTGTGATAAGGTTTAGATACTATCAAGAAATTATTTATTGTATCGTTTTAAATGTCATAAAATGTAATGGAAGCAATTCTTGCCCAATACGAGTAACATTCTGTATTAAGAATATTAATTATACGTACAGGTTGAGCGAGAGTATTAATATCACTCATACGCCCAGTTTAAGCAACAGTCTTAAATGGCACATTCTTCAACATTTGTGCTATAAAACGTACGAAGGCGGTCCCAAAACTAGCCGACCTAACAAAGAAAACCCAAGAATTTTCGGAAAATTTTTCTATCTTTTTCAACATAATCTCCTTTTAGCTCGATACACTTTTCCAGCGATATTCAACAGTTTCGACACCCTATTTATAATAAGAACTGTCAAACTCCTTAAACTAACCATCAACCGCATTGTTGGGAAATCTTTTACCGCCGAGACATTTCTTCAACTTTGGAAATATAAAATAGTTCGAGGGAGCTAAATCTGGCAAATAAAATACGTAATGAAGCAATTTGAACTTTAGTTCATTAATTTTGGCCCTCGCAGTAGTGGATGTATGAATTGATGAAACAACACTTCTTTTTCGCCAAATGGGTCCTTCTTTCAACAATTTCATCACTTAAATGCTGCAATACATTTGTATAATTATCGCCGCTGATGGCTTTCACTTGCTGAAGATAATCAATAAAAATTATCCCATACGCATCCCAAGAAAACAGACGCCATGACCTTGCCTGCATATGGAACCGTCTTTGCCTTCTTAGGACACGATTCTCCCATTCCAGTCCACTGCTTTAAGTGTTCATAAAACTTGGGCTTCATAACGGTAAAACTTCGCCGAATACTTTTGGGAAACATCTTCACGATGCTGTTTTTGCTCTATTGAAAGCAAGCGTGGCACCCATCTTGCGCACCGCGTTCTCATCTTCAAATTTTCGGTCAATAAACGATGTATTGCACTTTTTGAAATGCATGGCTGACGCACCTTTTTTTTCTTAACTGTGTCTGGTGTGGAGACCTCAATTGGTCCACCACTACAGTGTTAGTCACGTCCGGCCTCGCCTAAGCTGTGCTACCCAAAATTTTACAGACGTAAACGAAGGAGCAGACTCCTCCAGAGTAGAATCTAGTTCGGTTGTAATATTGCTTGGACTGAGGCCTCTCAAAAGGAAATATTGTATTACATAACGGTGGCCAAGTTGTTCCAAAAAACAAAACAATATTTTCCCCTTACATCCAATGAAGGGATAAGCGAAGCTTCTCACAATCACTAAGCTGTGCGCTTTCCTGTTTTCATTCAATAATTGGGACCTACAATTTTACACCGGTTTCAAACGGTTCATTGAGAAGCTATTTCTTGGCTTATTACTCGATAGTGTAGTCGGCCCTAAGGGAGGTGCCTGTCGTCGAAAGAAGCGTAAGGTGGTCAGAGCAGGCATCAAACCGAAGTCGTCTCGCACAACAGCCGGGCACGCTAACCGTTGCACCACCGACAGCCACAAGTTCTTCCGTGTTTACAATTTCGCTGAGATTGTTTAGTTTTGATGGCTCAAATAAAAATGATGGCTCAAAAAAAACATATGCCACATCTCACCAAAATATTTTCTTTTTCAAACTACTGGCACCATCTATAACTCAGGTTAACGTATTGTACTCGAGACGAACACTGTAGTGGTGATCGGAAAACGTATTGTACTCGTAATCCATGTTTGTGGCTGTCAAACCCAATCCAAGTTTGTGACAATCAAACCCATAATTATTCCATTCACCGATGTCTTGAATATATCTTCACCACGGTATTGGAGTGATACATATTCTATTGAATTCCTATGCTTTTAAATCACTCCTATCCTGAAGTGACGACGTATGTATGAGATACTCTGACGCCAATTGATCTAACTCGACAAAACAAAAGGAGAAGAAAAATTGGGGCATCTGTGTATTCTCCGAGAAGAAAAATTGGGACATCTGTGTATTCTCATAGAAATCCCAGTACGTGGCCTAAAACCACTTCTTTGGTACTTACACCAAACTGTGGTAACAGGATATTTGTGACTTGATGGTGCTGATTGTAATACACAGAAATATAAGACATACACACATCTTAAGATATACCGACTTCAACAAAAATGGGCAAATAAGTTGGCTTTAAGCCAAGGATAACCGATTTTGAAAAAGGATTCCATAGATCCAGATTTTAAAGTAGCCCCAAACAAATGATACAACCAAGATTGGTATTAGTGGATCCCGAGGTTACAAATATGAACCAATTTCAACGAAAATCGGTACGTCCGCTTCTCTTTGGCCAAGTATAGTTGATTTTGGAAACGGTGTATATCGGTCGCCTTTTGGTATAGCCCCAATAACAATTGTACTATGCAACCTTTGACTATAGGCTCCAGAATCTACAAGAAAATTGTAGCTGGCTTCAATTAAATTTAGTACCGCCCACGGATAATCGATTTTGGAAAAGCGATATATCGTTCCACGTTTTGTTAAATTCTCGACTTGTATTATAAACATTCTCGTCCTGTTACGAACAGGTTACAGGCTCACGATGGTGTAGGTATTTCCCACCATAGTGCCTGACCATCTTTGGGGCTGTCCACGGACTTGATTATAAACAAGGGCTTTGGAATATGACAAGGTTATAATGTTTTATCAATTCGCAAGTGAGTAGCTCATATAGAAGAATTTGCTAACTTAGTCGTATAAGTCATATTATATATATTAAAAATTAATCATACGTTCTCTTCTACGATTTTTAAATTTTGTATAATATAATATTTTAATAATTTTTATTTTTTTTTTAATGTTTGTATTTTATAGGGCGCCATAAATTGTTATGCAAAACTTGAAATCTTAATACAATAAATATATTATATATTTAACAAACTTCATTACAACGGTAGTTGGGAACTGCCAACAAAATGACAGATAGAAAAGGACTAAATAGGAATTTGTTTACATAATACATAGTAATATGTATATAAAAAAAAATAAAGATCCCCTTGAAATCCCAATTACAAAGATGCCAAAATTATCCAATAAAATCTTTATCGCTTATACGTAAATCAAAAAGGAAAACAACCCAATTGGATTAAATGGCAAACAACTCAGTTTACCATATTGACATAACAGGTCATGCAATTAGAATATCAGGACAGGATGTTAAGGACATCCAAATCCAAATTTTTATTCCGCTTTTGTACAATCACCAAGTGGAAATTGAAAACTCATATTTCACATAAATCTGCAACTAAATAAAGCTGTAAATATACTATAAAGAGAAATTACTTGATATTCACAATGTCATCTTTTTCGAAATAATAATGGAGACTTTTTCAGAATTGCGACCAAGCTATTTGTACTATAAGCAGTGAGTGAGTGAAAACTGGAAAGCGCACAGCTCAGTGATTGTGAGAAGCTCTCCCCTGTCCCTTCATGGGATGTAGTGGGTAACCATTTATTTTTATTAGCACTACAGATCGTATGAATCATATAAATTAAAAGTGTATCCCGACATGGACGTAGGTATTGCGTTCAAAATAGTGTACGCTGGATAGGCACTGTCAGTATATTGGACCAGAATGAACCAGTTTAAATTATGATCGTATGAATCATACCAATTAAAACTGACTGAAAGCAAACACAAATTGCATCCTAAATGATTGCAATTTTCAATAGAATAAAATAGCTACTGTTGTACCGTATTTTGACTAATAGTGTTATATTTCTCGAATTTCCGGTCCACCTGTCTCTGTATATCAAGTACTGTATCAAAAAAAAATATCAGCTTAATCCTTGTTAGTTGTCCCCAACAAATTTCACAACTTTTTAATTAGCTATAAACTTTAAACTTAAAAAAGAACAAAAAAAAAAGAGAACAATAGTTACAAGTACCAACGAGTGTATGTGAATAAATATCGCTCATACGTTTTAAGAAAACAATATAACTCATACGTCTAGGACTTCATATATATTTCATTCATTAAGTTGTTCCAAAGCAAAAACAAACTTAAGAGACATTTGCTCTTTATAAAACTGTTTCACAGAAAACACAAATAAATCTTAACATCTCTTCGAGACGAAGCAAAGAAAGTGGTGAATGCCACAAAAGATATATGATTTCGGCTATAACCACACGTATTTATATAACTCGAAAAAAAATGGTAAATATTCCAAAGATATTTAAGACAACGACCAAATTGAGAAAAACATAAAAAAAACAACTAAAAAAATGTACGAAAAGGCAAGAACTTATAGTAACTACCCTGTTTTTTCGTTTAGTATACAAATATTACAAATGATAAAGAATGCAAAATATTATGAGTTAAAAATTTCCATAAATGCAGGGCTGCCATTTTATGCAATGTCACAAAAGAAACCACGGAATAATGGCATAAGCAGGAAATGCTAAAGGTAATTCTTGCAAAAGCAATCTAGCTTTATAATTGTATTTGACCACTTATGTCAGATTTCAGAAATCAAAATCAACAGGAAGAAATCAAAAATAACTTGGCCAACCTTTGCACGGAAACCTCTCAAGACTCTCAAGACTGATTTGCACGGAAACCTCTCAAGACTGATTCTCACGCCTAAAGAATTAATTATAAAGATGGGCTTACAACAAATGAGGCTAAAAAACCAAGGATAATCACTAGTTTCGACGGAGTATGAGCCTTTAGTACCCGCAAATATTTACGTTCTGTAGTTTGTCAATTTACACTGTAGAAAGTCATGAAGAGCAAAAAATATTACTTATACGGCAGAGCAATTTATGTGTTAGTTTCAAAGCCATTTTATACATTCAAACAAAATTGATGCAGCTTATTCGTCCATTCAGCAGGATCAAGCCAGAACGTAATAATGAAAAAAATATATCAGGAACGAACGATCGTCTATGACTATATAAGT